>PISX010000860.1:111915-231810 GCA_004024625.1 Mellivora capensis | reverse complement strand
ATTGTTTCCTTTCCTGTGCAGAAGCCTTTTATCTTGGTGAAATCCCAATAGTTCATTTTTGCTTCTGTTTCTCCTGCCTCTAGCGACATGTCTAGTAAGAAGTTGCTGTCGCTGAGGTCAAATAGGTTTCTGTCCATGCCCTTCTCTAGGATTTTGGTGGTTTCTGTCTCACATGTAGGTCTTTCATCCATTTTGAATTTATTTTTGTGTATGGTGTAAGAAAGTGGTCCAGTTTCATTCTTTTGCATGTTGCTGTCCAGTTTCCCCGTACCATTTTTTTAAAAGATTTTATTTATTTATTTGACAGATAGAGATATAACAAGTAGGCAGAGAGGCAGGCAGAGGGGGTGGGGGAAGCAGGCTCCCCGCTGAGCAGATAGCCTGATGCTGGGCTTGATCCTAAGACCCTGAGATCATGACCTGAGCCAAAGGCAAAGGCTTAACCCACTGAGCCACTCAGGCACCACCCTCCCATTACCACTTTTTGAAGAGACTGTCTTTTTTCCCATGGAATATTCTTTCCTGCTTTGTTGAAGACTAGTTGACCATATAGTTGTGGGTCAATTTCTGGGTTTTCTATTCTGTTCCATTGATCTACATGTCTATTTTTTACATACTTTTTAAAAAGGTTTTATTGATTTCTTTATTTGACAGAATGAGTAAGAGCGCACAAGAAGGGAGAGCGACCTCCCTGCTGAGCAGAGAGCCCAATGTGGGGCTCGGTCCCAGGACCCTGGGATCATGACCTGAGCTGAAGACAGATGTTTAATCAACCGAGCCACCCAGGCTCCCCATCTGTGCATCTCTCTTTTTTTTTTAAGATTTTATTTATTTATTTGACAGACAGAGATCACAGGTAGGCAGAGAGGCAGGTAGAGAGAGAGGAAGGGAAGCAGGCTCCCCGCTGAACAGAGAGCCTGATGCGGGGCTTGATCCCAAGACCCTGGGACCATGACCTGAGCCGAAGGCAGAGGCTTTAACCCACTGAGCCACCCAGGCGCCCCTGTGCATCTCTTTTTTGTGCCAGTACCATAATGTCTTGTCTTGATGGGGGCACCTTTGTGGCTCAGTGGGCCTTCAGCTCAGGTCATGATCCCAGGGTCCTGGGATCAAGCCCTGCATTGGGCTCTCTTCTCAGTGGAAAGCCTGCTTCCCCTCTTCTCTCTGTCTGCCTCTCTGCCTACTTATGATCTCTCTCTGTCAAATAAATAAATAAAATCTTTAAAAAAAAAATAATGTCTTGATGACTACAGCTTTGCAATACAATTTGAAGTCCAGAGTCGTGATACATCCAGCTTTGTTTTTCTTTTTCAGGGTTGCTTTGGCTATTCTGGATCTTTTATGGTTCCTTATAAATTTTAGGATTTGTTCTAGCTCTGACAAAAATGTTGTAGAAATTGCAATAAATATGTAAAATGCTTTGGGTAGTATAGACATTTTAACAATATTTGTTCCTCTAATCCATGAGCATGGAACATTTTTCCATTTCTATGTGTCCTCTCCAATTTCTTTCTTACGTGTTCTATAGTTTTCAGCATAGAGATCTTTTACCTGTTTCGTTAGGTTTATTCCTAGGTATCCTGTGGCTTTTGGTGCAATTGTAAATGGGATCAGTACCTTGATTTAATTTTCTGTTGCTTCATTATTGATGTATAGAAATGCAACAAATTTCTTTATGTTGATTTTATATCTTGGAACTTTGCTGAATTCATGTATTAGTTCCAGCAATTTTTTTGGTGGAGTCTTTGGGTTTTTTACATAGAGCATCATGTCTGCAAATAGTGGAAGTTTGATGTCTTCCTTGCCAATTTGGATGCCTTTTATTTCTTTTCATTGTCTGATTGCTGAGACTAAGGCATCTAGTACTGTGTTAAATAATAATTGTGAGAGTGGATATCCATGTCTTATTCCCAACTCTAGAAGAAAAGCTCTCAGTTTTTTCCTGTTGAGAATGATCTTAGCTGTGGGTCTTTTGTATATGGCCTTTATGATGTTGAGGTGTGTTCCCTCTATCCCTACTTCGTTGAGGGTTTTTATCAAGAAATGCTGTTTTGTCAGATGCTTTTTCTATATCTATTGAAAGGATCATATGGTTCTTATCCTTTCTTTTATTAATGTGGTATATCACATTGATTGATTTGTGAATATTGAACCACCCTTCCAGCCTAGGAATACTTCCTACTTGATCATGGTGAATAATTCTTTTAATATACTGTTGGATTCAATTTGTTAGTATCTTGTTGAGGATTTCTACATCTGTGTTCATCAGGGATATTGGCCTATAATTCTCCTTTTCAGTGAGGTCTTTGTCTGGTTTTGGAATTAAGGTAATGCTGGTCTTGTAGAAAGAGTTTGGAGTTTTCCATTTCTATTTTTTGGAACAATTTGAAAAGAATATGTATTAACTCTTCTTTAAATGTCTGGTAGAATTCCCGTAGGAACTCATCTGGCCCTAAACTTTTGTTTATTGGGAAATTTTTGATTACTAATTCAGTTTCTTTGCTGGTTATGAGTCTGTTTAAAATTTCTGTTTCTTCCTGTTTCAGCTTTGGTGGTTTATATGTCCCTAGGAATTTGTCCATTTCTTCCAAAATGCCCAGTTTATTGGCATGTAATTTTTCATAGTATTCTTTTATAGTTGTTTGTATTTCTGTAGTGTTTGTTGTTCTCTCTCCTCTTTCATTTGTGACTTTGTTTGGGTCCTTTCTCTTTTCTTTTTGTTAAGTCTGGTTGGGGGTATCAAGTTTATTGATTCTTTTGAAGAACCAGCTTTTAGTTTCATTGATCTGTTCTACTGGGGTTTTTGTTTGTTTCTTTTTCTTTTTTTTTAAGATTTTGTTTATTTATTTGACAGAGATCACAAGTAGGCAGAGAGGCAGGCAGAGAGAGAGGCGGGAAGCAGGCTCCCCATTGAGCAGAAAGCCCACTGCAGGGCTCTATCCAAGGACCCCGAGATCATGACCTGAGCTGAAGGCAGAGGCTTAACCCACTGAGCTCCCCAAGTGCCCCTGTTTGTTTGTTTCTGTATCATTTATTTCTGCTCTAATCTTATTTCCCTTCTTCTGCTGGCTTTAGGCTTTATTTGCGGATACTTTTCCAGCTCTGTTAGGTGAAAGGCTAGGTTGTGTATAGAGACTTTTCTTGCATTTTGAGAGAGGCCTGTATTGTGGTATACTTCCATCTTAGGACTGTCTTTACTGCATCCCAAAGGTTTTGGACTGTCATGTTTTCATTTTCGTTTGCTTCCATGTACTTTTAAATTTCTTCTTTAATTTCTTGGTTAACCTGTTCATTCTCTAGTAGGATGTTTTTTAACTCCCATGTATTTGTGGTCTTCACAAATTATTTCTTCTGGGGGCGCCTGGGTGGCTCAGTGAGTTAAAGCCTCTGCCTTCAACTCAGGTCATGATCCCAGGGTCTTGGGATCGAGCCCCGCATCGGGCTCTCTGCTCAGCAGGGAGCCTGCCTCCCCTCACCCCCCACCTGCCTCTCTGCCTACTTGTGATTTAAAAGAAAAAAAAATTATTTCTTCTGGCTGACCTCGTTTCATAGTGGTGTGGTCTAGAAATATGCATGTATGAACTCCAGTCTTTCTGTACCTCTTGAGGACTGATTTGTGACCAAGTGTGTGATCTGTTTTGAAGAGTGTTCCGTGTACCGTCAAAAAGAATGTGTATTCTGCTGCTTTAGGATAAAATGTTCTGAATGTATCTGTCAAGTCCATCTGGTCCGGTATGTTATTCCAAGCCATGTTTCCTTGTTGATTTTCTGCTTAGATGATCTGTCATGGCTGGAAGTGGGTGTTAAAGTCCCCTACTATTATTGTATTATTATCAATGAGTTTTTTTAATGTTTGTTATTAATTGTTTCATATATTTGGGTGCTCCCAAGTTGGGGTCATAAATACTTATAATTGTTGCATCTTTTGGATGATAGAATGCCCTCCTTCATCTCTTGTTGCAGTCTTTGGTCTGAAATCTAGTTAGTCTGGGGGCATCTGGGTGGTTCAGTTGATTAAGGATCTGAAACTTGATTTTGGCTCAGATTATGATCTCAGGGTTGTGAGATCCAGCCACACATCAGGCTCTGCTCTCAATGCAGAGTCTGCTTAAGATTCTCCCCCTCTTGTTTGTCCCTCCTACTCCCCATTATGTGTGTGTGTATGTGTGTGTGTGTCTCTCTCTCAGAAAATAAATAAATAAATGAGTAAATAAGTAAAATCTAGTTTGTCTGATATAAGTACGGCTACTCTGGCTTTCTTTTAATGTCCATTAACATGATAGATGGTTTTCCATCACTTCACTTTCAATCTGGAGGTGTCTTTAGGTTCGAAAATGAGTCTTTAGTAGACAGCATATAGATTTTTTTTTTAATCCATTCTGATACCCTATGTCTTTTGATTGCAGCATTTAGTCCATTTACATTCAGAGTGATTATTGAAAGATATGAATTTAATGCTTTTGTATTACCTATAAGGTTGTTGTTGTTTTTTTTTTTTTTCTGCTGGTGTTCTCTGTTCCTTGCTAGTTTTTGTTGCTTTTGGTCTTCTTTTCTCCACTCAAAGAGTCTCCTTTAATATTTCTTGCAGGGCTGGTTTAGTGCTCATGAATGCCTTTAGTTTTTGATTTGTCCTTCTGTTGTGAATGACAGCCTTGCTAGATAAAGTATTCTTGGCTAGGTATTTTTCCCATTTAGCACGTTGAGTATATCCTGCCACTGTCTTTTGGTTTGTCAAATTTCTATGGATAGATTTGCTGCGAACCTGATCTGTCTTTACCTTGTATCTTGTAATACTTTAAGGGTTCTTTTTCCTTGCTGCTTTCAGGATTCTTTCTTTGTCTATTTTTTTTTATTTGACTATAATATTTCTTGTTGTTTGCCAGCTTTTGTTTAATTTAATGGGAGTTCTCTTTGCTTCTTATATTTCAATGTCTGTTTCCTTCCCCAGATTAGAGAAGTTTTCAGGTATAATGTACTCAAACCTTCTTTTTTTTCTTCATCTTCTGGGACTCCTATGATACGAATGCTATTATGCTTTAAGGAGTCACTGAGTTCCGTCTTCTTTTCAGCTTCATTATTTTCCATATTTTAATCTTCTGTATCAGTAATTCTTTCTTCTGCTTCATCCATCTCCATTGTCATGGCATCTGTTCATGTTTGCATCTGGGTTATAGCATTTTTAATTTTGGCCTGACTAGATTTTAGTTATTTTAATCTCCACAATAAGGAATTCTCTAGTGTCTTCTGTGCTTTTTTCATGCCCAGCTAGTGTCCTTATTATTGTTTTAAATTCTAGTTCAGACATCTTACTTATATCTGTATTGATTAAACCCCTCTCTGTGGCTTTTTTCCTGTTCTTTCTTTTGGGGTGTTCCTCCCATCTTATCATTTTGTCCAGAAAAAAAAGAATCTAGATCTTAGGTATGTTTTGATCTGCTTGTTAAAATAAGCTAGATCCAAAAAATATCTTTGAAATTTTAAAACAAATTTTAAAAAATTAAAAAGTAAAAAACACATTAAATAATAAAATTAAAACTTTTAATTAAAAATAATAATAAATAATAAAAATAAAAAGGAAGGTAGACCCTATTTACCCTAGAACTGAAGCTTTGCTGCACTCTGAGCTGTAGACAAGGTGCCTGCAAGGGGTTTTTGCTTGTTACCTGAAGGAGGGGACCTTTGCTCTGATTCTCAGGTGGACTTGCAGGTGGAGATGCCCCTGCAAGGCACCGAGGGGTGGGACTTGGTGTAAGTAGCTTTGGTCTCCACTAGGTGGTGCTGTTTTGCTCCCTGAAGTTTTTCAGCACTGATGGGCTGGGGTGGAAATGGCTCTCTCTTCCTGGGACAGGGAGCTAGCACCTGCCACCCTTCAGGAAACCCTCACAGAAGAGCACACAGTCGCCTCTCCTGTGTCCCAGGGCTCTTTGACATCCCTGTCTTCACCCTGCCTGCCTCTGAGGTGTCTGTCTGCCAGCTGTAATGGCACTCCTGTGTTTTATCTCAAGCACAGGCTGGGTTCCAAAACTCCAAAGTTTAGAGATCCCCGTGGGCAAGATCCACGCTGATCCCCTGGGGGAGGGCCTGGCTGAGCTGAGCTGCCTGAAGGTTGTCCCAGAAATAAGAGGTGCAACCACACAGTGGCTTGGAGTTTATGGCAAGGCACAGCAGAAAGCCTGCCGAGACTCGCTGCCTTCAGCCTGTGCCTGTGTTTTTATGCTAGCCAGTGGGGCAGCTCAGTGGTGTCCTCAGGGTCCCTTGGCTCAGAGAGGTCACAGCACCCCGTCTCCCAAATGTACTCCAAGCAGGGAAACTGCCTCTCCACATGCAACCCAGGGCATCCTCAGACCTCGCTGCCCACTCCTGGGTCTCTGCCCTCCTTCCTCACTGGAGCACTGCTAAGACCCAGGCATGACCCCGGTGATGATGCCCACCTCTGAAACTTCACACTCTGTGCTTCCCTGTTTATAAAAAACTTGTGGTGGTCCACTCCTCTCCTTTTCCCGGTCATTGTTTTAGGGAAGAGTTCTTCTTGTGCAATTCTCTGTGCGCCCATTTCCACTCTTTCTCAGTCCTCTCTGCAATCAGGGCTCCCTAGCAGCACCCACATCTCTTCTGTCCTCCAAATCAGCTCTCTGCATTTCCTACTTTTCACGATGTGGTGGTTTTTGTTGTTTTTCAGCTCTAAGTTGTGCATTTTTACTCTCTCAGTCCTCTGATCGATTGCTTGGGTGTCCAGAATGATTTGATATTTATATAACTGTGTTCCAGCTGTGCTCCAGAGTCTCCCTACTCCTCTGCAATCTTAACTCCTCTGAGATTTTGCCTTCCTAAATTAGTAGAAGCAGGGGGGATCATTATTATTATGGTGTTCTTTTTTTTTTTTTTTTTTTTTTTTTTTTTAGTGAATAAGGGACAGGACAGGGAAAAGCAGCCAGTTCTTATCACTGCCAGGATACCAGTCTTGATTCTGAAAACAATAGGATAGCTAGTTAATTAAGAGCAAAACAGATCAACAAAAATCCCCAAATCCAGCAACAACAATAACAGTAAAACTACGTAAAACCTCCCTGATAATTCTGACAGAGACTTTGGGGGTCATATTTATTTCCAAAGTAATGCAGGAGAGTAAAATTGCATGAGGTCCATTTTACTCTTGGTGAGATGTCTGTATGCAATGATGTAAAAAGGATACGAGAAGAAGGAAGGTTCTGTTCTAAAACTTTCTTGGACCAGCTTGTGACTTTTCAAGATATTTTTGTCATATGCTTGAAAAGCAGCTCTGCTGGAGAAAATTCCAGAAAATTAGTAATTTTAGATTATGTAATGCTTCCAAGATAGCAGGATTTTATTATTATAGCAACAGCTAATGATTGCAAACAGCTCCTGGTGGTATGTCTCTTACACGCTAATGAGTAGCTGGCAGTTGAGATTATCATATGAAGCCTTTGTGCTGCTCCCCATGGCAAGTAAAGCCAACTGTTAAAAGTCACCAAGTTGGGGTGACAAACTAGAAACACCCCCCAACCCAGATTAATAAAAAGCCTACAAACTGAAGAAAAGAATTCCAACTTGGCCCCTGTGTGAAATCTTCCCTGTGAAATTCTCTGGAGCACCTTTACACTCTTCCAGAATCCTGTCTTGCCTGGTGCTATATAATTATGAATTTATAGCTCAAGATCTTCCACCTTTCTAAGTATTTTAGATACTCTGTTTAGGCTAAAAATCATACCTGTTTAACTTATCAGTTTGCTAAAAGCAACTATATTCGTCATATTAGGGAAGTAAGTTTTCTTAAATCATTATCACTTCAGTTTTTAATGGCTGTTATATATGCGCATGATTTCACTTTCCAGTTAGATGACAAGTGAAAAGGTTAAAAGTGTTACATTAAAGGACGGGCTGTCTTCAAAGTGAGGTTGCCATCACCACTTTGTATGCATCTGGCTATGTTGTAAAATCTGCGCTGGTGTGTTCTGAGGACATCTCTGAGCTGCTACAGACCAGGGGAAATGGAAGGGAAATACCAGTGCAGGGAGAAAAAAGAGCAATGTAAAATTTCCTACTGTTAGAAAGTACTTGTTCATGTTTTTTTTAAATCGTCGATGGTGGATATTAAAATGCTCTGGTGTTTAGATGCCTTTGGGGAAGTTTAAAATAATGTTATAACAGTTTTATTTCCAAATTTGTATATTTATGATATGCTAGAAACTACATCCTTTATAATCTTCAGTGGATTAGTTTTAGATGTTACCTTAAAAAGTGCAAAGGGGTGCATAATGTCTCACAGTCCTTTTAGGGGTTATGTGAGCAGTGCCGTACGATTAGTGGCTTTGAAACTTTTGCCTGCAACCCAAACTAAGAGATACGTTTCATATCATGACCTAACACCCAAAGCAAAAGTTCATAAACCATTATTTACCATACGTGATACTCTCTGAGATCTTTTTGCTTCTTTTCCCTTTCTTCTTCTTTTTTTGTTTCTTATTTCATTCTATTTAAAAATGTGGTCATGACCCACTAAATTGAGTTTGCTTCTGTTAAAGGATTGGGACCTGCAGTTTGAAAAACGGCTGTAGATCCAAGATTCAGTTATTTGGTTTTGTTTGTTTGTATGTTTGTTTCTGGAGTGTTTGGGGGGAGAGGGGCCAGTCTGAACATAAAATCAGAGAGGTGGAAATAAAATTTGTATTAATGCTTCCATTCAATTAATTCGCTTTCAGACTTCCTGGGAGCTTATCTGTGACATCAGTTTAAAGGTCCTTTCCTTGCTCCCCACTTACTTATCCTCTCAGATACCCGTACCTTTCCCCTATGACACCAGTATCACAAACCTTTAAAAATAAAAAAGCTATCTGGGATGGCAAAACAGAGGGAAAATCTTTGGGTAATCCTATTTGGTAGTCCAAAAGTAATGGATAAATCTTAAAAGGGGTTAAATTAATCTCTTTTATACAAATATAAAAAAGACTACTGAACTCATTAAGGAGGGAACTTGTAAGATATTATAACTTGTTCAAAAGAGAACTCAAAGTATCACCACACATTTCTAGTCAAAGAAGGGAGTATTGAATTTACAAATGGATGCAAAACTGGTCACTATCCCACAGAGCAGTAATGAATGCATTCTACCTGATACATTTCTGTGGAGAGGAATTATTGGCATGACTGTCATTTTCTACAAGTTACCTCCTATAGCGTGGTGATATAACCTAGTCAAAGATAAACAAAAGTTACCATAATCCAGATGGATAAGCTAGCCAGAAGTTCTGCTAAATTCCAAAGCTCTTCACAATTTTTCTTTATGCTGATGAGATTTAAGCTATAATCACATTCCTGGTCTAGGTTTAACATGCACCTGAAGGCCACATCCAGTTTGTGGAAGGTTCATTCAGTCTCTGGAGCATTTTAAAAATATTTTTAGTTTGTTGCTATCACCTAAAAACTAGATTTTTTTCCAAAATAATTCAATTTCCATTTTGTCTTGAAAAATCAGAGTTGGTGACACTAGGCCCACGTTCCTTCACAAAACTATGACTGGAAACACCAAAGGTGCCTTCTGGTTTTTTGTTTTGTTTTGTTTTTTAGATAGAAAATAGAAAAATGTGCATCCTGGTAATGACAGCTATTAGGTTCACTGTATAGTTTTCCATATTTTTGTTTTCTAAGTATAAACATGCTTATCCCCTCAACCCCTTCACACACAAAAATAGATATTACTTTTATAATTAGAAGGCCTGCTAAATTTTTTTAAGAAACCAGTAAATTAGGAAAACTACAGAAAGAATAAAATAGTATAAAACAAATACAGTCAAAAGACATACTGTAAAGAATATACAGAAAAGATGTTATGGGCGCCTGGGTGGCTCAGTAGGTTTAGTGAATGCCTTCCGCTAAGCTCATGATCCCGGGGTTCTGGGATCGAGTCCCGCATCGGGCTCCCTGCTCAGTGGGCAATCTGCTTCTCCCTCTGCCTCTGCCGCTCCCCCTGCTTGTGCTGTCTCTTCTTTCTCTCTCCGTTATATAAAAAAATAAAATCTTTAAGAAAAAAAAGATGTTAAAGCAAATGATTAGAGAAGTATTAGATCATATCAGCTAAAATGATCTATTAAAAAATGTTTGGGGAAAAATAAATCACTTTTTAGCTGGAAGGTTCTCTAAGAGGACTGAGAGAGCAGGAGAAGCCTAGTCCCGCTCCCAAGCCTTAAAATGGGCCCTTCAGACCGAGGCAGCTTTAGACGTTCAGGCTGCGTTCCACTGAGCTTTCTAGATGCTTTGGAATCATCTTTGTGGGGGAGAGCTAACCGTAGCTTCAGCCTGGTCCCATGTATTTGTTGTTGTTACTGTTCTTTTTTTTTTTTTTTTTTTAAGATTTTATTTATTTATTTATTTGACAGAGAGAGATCACAAGTAGGCAGAGAGGCAGGCAGAGAGGAGGAAGCAGGCTCCCTGCTGAGCAGAGAGCCCCATGTGGGGCTGGATCCCAAGACCCTGGGATCATGACCTGAGCCGAAGGCAGAGGCTTAACCCACTAAGCCACCCAGGTGCTGTTGTTACTGTTGTTAGTGTTGTTACTGTTCTTATTGTTGTTTTTAGCTTGGCTGTAACAGCGTGTGCAAATCTGAGTCTAGGTTTCCTTAAAGCTCAAAACTATCAAAAGCTGCCTTCACTGGTTCCTCAATCAAGCCCTTACAAGCCTTGTTTTGGTGAAGGGCTCCTCCTCTCGGCTCCCTGGGTATCTGTCTCCCTCCCTCCCTCTCTGGAGGTGCCGGTGGGAGACCTGCCTGCACTCCCTGTCACTCCCTGTCTCACAGGAGGCTGGCTTCACGCTTTCTTAGCTGATTGGCATTTGAATTTACCACCCTTGGGTTATGCTGAAGAGGTCAGTTGTTTCTGCAGTTTTGAAACGTGAAACAATATAGTCGGGTTAATATTTAAGTCCTGATAAGACTGCCAAGTATGTTTTTGAAAATACTGAAGAAAAGGGAGTGTACACATCACTTTGGTGGGAATTAAGGGGATGCATTGTCATAGTATAATGAGATCTTAGAGATCATTACCTTAAGCCCTGAACTTTCACATTTTCCATTTGAAATACCACTGATGTTCCTGATTTTGGCTACCACTTATGTGCTAACAATTCCCTTTGTCTGGGGCACTAGGTCTTATTTTTCTAACTGCATTTTACATATTTATATTTGCGAGTCCTGTTTCCTTTACATTTAGCTTGTTTGAAATGGAATTCATTATATTTCCTCTCTCAAAATGAACTTCCCTAACCTTCTTTTCTAATTCATAGTATCACTTTCTTCAGTCCCTCAGGCTTAAACTCTCAGTAGCCTTATGGTAATTCCTTCCCATCTGCATTTTTGTAGAGCAGAGAGCTACTAGGTCCTGCTCCATATTTCTGCCCATCCCTTCCTTTTATTCAAACATCGCCCATCTAATCCAATCCCTTTATGCTACAGCTCTTTAACTTCTTGACTCTGTGCTCTCAGTCAGCCTCTTCAGCGTAACATGTTAAACTTAATTTTTCTGAAACACGGCTTTCCTCAAGATCCTAGACCATACAGTAACACTAAACAGAGCCTGGTCTGCAACTGTGGCTATTCTAACATATTCTTGACTTTTCAGCCCTTTCAATAATTTGTCTCCACCTTGCTCTTGACCTTGCTCTTGCAGTGTTAATTTCTGCTACTTATGTGCATGCCACTGTTGAAGTTAATCCCCCCCTTTTTAAAAGATTTTTATTTATTTACTTATTTATTTGACCAGAGAGAGGGAATACAAGCAGGGGGAATGGGAAAGAGAGAAGCAGGCTTCCCGTGGAGCAGGGAGCCTGATGCAGGGCTGGATCCCAGGACCCTGGGATCATGACCTGAGCCTAAGGCAGACGCTTAAGGACTGAGCCACCCAGGTTAATCCCTTTGCTGTTCTCTAAACGCACTGTACTATTTGTTCTTAGTGACCCTTCTTACAATAGAGGCCCTCCTTCTCCTTGCTTTGTGTCTGTATGCTACCCAGCAGATGACATTGAACTCAAGGCTGCCTATTTGTGAAGTCCCAACAGGGCTTTTCTAATTCTCACTGACCCTTCTGGATTCCTTCGGGAGCAAATATGAAGGGGGCGGAAAAAGCCATGCATGTGTGTATGCATACAGGTATCCCCTGCTTTTTGAAAGTTCACATTATACTGCTTTGCTCTTACAAAAGACTTAACCTTAGTACCTGTTGTTGCTGACTGAAACAAGTCTGAGGAGGATTTTCCACTTTTATGAAAAAAAAGGTGGAAAGTAAAAAGAGGGTCAGTGTTAGTTTGCAGCAAGCTATTACAGAGGCAGTGTGCGACCCTGTCAAGCTCCTTTCCTGGGAACTACACTGAGCGTTTCAGCATCAAGCCGCTATAGCTCTCCACTCTGCCCCGGCCTTATCTGCATTTATTTTGTGTATCCCTTAGCAAGATGTGTCCTAAGGTACCTGAAAAGCTGAAGAGAAATTATCTTGGGAGTCTGGGCATGTTCAAAAATTTTTCCGTATAAATTAATGCTAGCTACTTTTTCGTTTTATGCCATTTTGACTTACAAAATGCTTTTCTAGAAACTCTCTACATTTGGATAGCAGGGGAAACTTGTATGGTATTACTGTTAAGTGGCTGCTGTTGATCAATCACAGATGGGAATTGCAGTGTATTTGCATTTTACATTAGCTAGTATATTGAAATTGAAAGAAGATAATCAAATTGAGAAAACCAGGTTGCCTTCATCCTTTTGTCATGGGTAATATTACTTAATAAGTAAGCCTTAGAATAATAGGGAAAAATAAATATATTACTCGCCCTACTCTCTGCCCTTTCAGAGCAATAAGAGCTGCACTGCCTAGCGATCAAGCTAATAACCCTTTTATATGCAGTTTCTGTATACCATTAAAAGTGAAGACACTGTCCTTTTATTTTTCTGTTTTGTGTGACTACACAGAGAAGAGAAGCATTTTGTCTTTTTTATACAAAGACTATATCTGTAACACAAACACAGGGGTTTAAGAGATTGGAGGCAATTTTCCGGATCATTGTGAACTAAACATTTTTATGACATCTAGGTTATTGTGCTAATAGCTAATTTTTAAAATAGTTTTATTATTGAGTTCTTACAACATACAAAAAATTCCACATATTGAAAGTGTATCGTTTGATGAGTTTTGAGATGCATTTATGTCCCTGAAACCATCCCCACGATCACTATAATGAACATATTCATCAGCCCCAAAGTTTCCTTGTGCTTCTTTGTAATCCCTCCTTCCTCCACCCGCCCCCTGCTTCCCCATTCCCCAGACAACTACTGATCTGCTTTCTGTCACTATACATTAGTTTGCATTTTCTGGAAGTTCTTATAAATGGAATCGTACAATATGAACTCCTTTTCGTCTGGCTTCTTTCAGCTTAATTCTGTTGAGATTCATGCATGTTGCAGCATATTTTAGGACTTCATTCCATTTTACTGCTGAACAGTGTTATGGATATGCCACAGTGTATCCATTTATCTGGTTTTGGAAATTTGGGTTGTTTCCATTTTGGGACTCTTACTCAAAAAGCTGGCTGACATTTGTGTACAAGTGTGACATACGCTCTCAGTTCTCTTAGGTAAATACCTGAGAGAAGGTCTGGGTCATATGGTAGATGTATGTTTATATTTTCAGGAAGCTGCCAAATTCTTCCTCATAGCGGTTGTACTGTGTTACACACCTACTACAGTATACAAGACTTCCAGTTGTTCCACGTTTTTGCCAGCACTCGGCATGGCAGGCCTTCTAAATTTTAAATATTTTAATTGGTATATGGTGTTATCTTGCTGAAATTTTAATTTGCCTTTGCCTATTGGTTAAGGATGTTGAATATCTTTGCATGTGATTGTTTGCCATCCACATATCTTCTTTGGTGAAGTGTCTGTCATAACTTTTGCCCAGTTTTTATTGTTTTCTCATTAATGAGTTTTAGGAGTTCTTTATAGGGGCACCTGAGTGGTTCAGTGGGTTGAGCCTCTGCCTTCGGCTCAGGTCGTGATCTCAGGGTCCTGGGATCGAGACCCGCATCGGGCTCTCTGCTTGGCAGGGGGCCTGCTTCCCCCTGTCTCTCTGCCTGCCTCTCTGCTTACTTGTGATCTCTCTCTCTATCAAATAAATAAATAAATAAATTTAAAAAGGGTTCTTTATATTTTCTAGATATGTGTTCTTTTTTTTTAAGATTTTATTTATTTAGTTTTGAGAGAGAGAGAGCACGAGCAGGGGTGAGGGGCAGAGGGAGAGAGAGAAGCAGACTCCATGCTGAGCAGGGAACCCAATGCGAGGCTCCATCCCAGTACCTTGCCATCATGACCTGAGCTGAAGGCAAACGCTTACCCAGCTGAGCCATCCAGACGCCCCTTGGTATGCGTTCTTTAACAGATATGTGACTTACAAGTATTTTCTCCCAGCCTGTGGCTGGGGCAGGTGAATTCTTCATCCCCCATCCATTTTGAGGTAGCTTGAGGATTCTCATGTTTGAGAATTAGGAGACATTCATTCTGGGTTGGGTCTCAGCTCAGCCAAGCAAGAACATTGCTACTGGCTAATAATGAATTTTTAAGAGTAAATGTTGGCATTTTTCTTGTTTATAAGTATAAAATTCACTAATTGTAGACAATTTTTAAAATATTGAAAATTGTAAATAAGGAAATGAGACTGGAATATGCTTAAGAACTCCAAGCAGAAAGCCAGCTATCAAGGCCATGTACATGAGAAGCATGAGTGCTTGGGGCTTCCCATATACTACGCTTGGGGCAGCAGGACTATTACTTCCTCCACTTTGGGGATGGGGCTCTTAAATCACTCTTATTGTTGCTAAGGATTGTCTTAGAGCTATGGTGGGCTGAGGCTGCACTTGTTCCTTCTGGATATAAGTTGGGTGCTGCATCGGCAATGCTTGGTCAGTATCTGGCCTAAGCACTTAATAAATGTTTATAAAATAGAAATACAAAGTAAATGAAGTTCTTGAACGTAGATGCTGTGGAATTAGTAAATATCTTCAGAACCTAGAGCTGAGCAAGACTTGGGAAAGAAGGGATTGATAAAGACAGAATTGGAGTGAATCAGATGTATGTGACTGATACTGTGTATGTCACTGATAGTTATATGACATTAAAGTCCAACACAGGTGTCCCACCTGTCAAGGACTCCTTGTCTTGGTGCTTTGTTGATAAAAAGCTTTCAGTTTGGTCGCAAAATAACTTGATTTAAAATTCTAGCTCGGCTGTTGAGCAGCCACATAAACTTGGACCAATACTTAATCTCCTTTACTTTGATTCTTTCACTTACACATGTGAATCCTTAGACATACCTGGAGAGCTGGCTATGAGGTTGTAGGAGATAAGAGTACATAAAGCAATTTGGTATAATGACTGGCACTCTAGGAGCCCAACACATGTTGGGGGGTTGTAGTCACTCATTTCTCCTTCCTGTTTCTAGTCTCAGGCAGGACAGCTCAGTCTAGCCGCTGGGGTTGTGACCTACCCACACAGCTCTCTGACTGTGGGCGTAGTTCATAGAGGGGAGAGCTTATGGTGTTATTGCCAGCCTCACCAGGGTACATTTTTTGCGCCACTCTGTGTGTTTTTCAGTGATAGTAAAAAATCTCCTGGGAGAAAGATAATTGCATTATGTATCCTAGTGTCCAGGATATAGTCTTTTCTTGCATGGAGTGATTTCTGTAAATCTGTGTGAGTGCACTGACTTTCTTGGTGCCTTGTGGAATGCCTCATTAGTGTCAGCAGCAGTATCGGCTATACAAGGGAATCCCAAGACCTGTAAAGTTGGAAACTTGTTCTCACGGAGAAACATCCTGAAGAAGGAGTTAGGGTGGCGGCCAGATTGGTGGAGTGATGGGTATGAGGGTGACTGGTATTTTTGTAACAATTTTAGAGTTCTTGCAGATGGATATTTGTAGTGAGCTATTCTTTGCTGCCATTCTGAGTTCTTCATTCTGTCTTGACTTCTTTTTTTTTTTTAAGATTTTATTTATTTATTTGACAGAGAGAGAGATCACAAGTAGGCAGAGAGGCAGGCAGAGAGAGGGGGAAGCAGGCTCCCCGCTGAGCAGAGAGCCCGATGCAGGACTTGATCCCAGGACCTTGAGATCATGACCTGAGCTGAAGGCAGAGGCTTAACCCACTGAGCCACCCAGGTGCCCCTGTCTTGACTTCTTTTCTCTTACTCCTAATCTATTTCTTCCATGTCTGGAAATTGCTTGACTCATGGAACCCAAGTTGTCCCTCCTTTTCTAGTGTTTATAATGTTCTAAAGGAAGGGACTTTAATATTACTCATTGCCAATCACTCATACTAGCAACAAACTGATGGAGCCTGTGTATAGTTTAAATTTGATGTTTTAGGTCATGGAAAGCTTACATCCTTCACTTAATTAAGTCATAAATTCTGTACAAAACACTTGAATTAAAAAGAGAAACCAAGAGTCAGACGTTTAACTGATTAAGCCATCCGGGTGCCTCTTGGTCTGGCTTTTATAACAACAGATTTAAATTTGGGGGGCTTGAGACTGACTTATCAGAGCCCTTTTTATAATTTCCATGTTCGTTCCATTTCTGTTTTGTGGCCAGACATGAAAAAGTATCGGAGGGGCGCCTGCATGGCTCAGCCGGTTAAATATCTGCCTTTAACTTAGGTCATGATCCCACAGTCCTGGGATCAAGCCCCGCATTGGGCTCCCAGCTCAGGAGAGAGCCTGCTTCTCCCTCTGCCTGCCACTCCCCCTGCTTGTGGTCTCTCTCTCTCTGTCAAATAGATAAATAAACCTTAAAAAAAAAAGTATTGGAAATTTGAATCCTTCTATTAGAAGGCTTTTCTTTACATGCTAAAACAGGAACCAGTTTTGGAAGGGCTTCTCTTTCTCTGTGTTTCACAAAGCTCCTTGATGTAGCAGCACCCTGATGGCACATGACGCAGTGAACTGAGCAAGTCACATGGCCGCATCTGCCTCCAAGGAGGAAAGAACACTGCAGTCCTGTGTCCCCCTAAGCCAGAGAGCCAGTGAACAACCCTAAGGATCCCGTGGTTCTCCTTTGTGGTCATCACATACAGTTCTCCTCATTGTAGGCAAAATAACTCACCCCTCCCCAAGCGCAGTCATCTAAACTGCTCCATTCAGCCACAGCATCACACTCACAGTCCAGTGCCTCTCCATCAGGCCCAGGTGTGCCATCTCTTGGTCTGGAGGCTTCGTGAATTAAAATGACCCACGCTCCGGCCCCTTCCACTCTGGTGGAACTGGGAAACATACCGCCCGAACCACTCTCACTCAGAAAGGGAAGGAATGGGAGATATAACGATAGTCATGGAATGGTAGCAATTCTGAAATGGAACTGAGTGACCAGGCTTTTGGGCGGGCCCCCACCTTGGGTTGGAAGATGCTTATTAATTATGCCCAGATTCTGCTTCCCGAGAGAGGACCCCAGTCCTTGTTCTCCATGCCCATTGGCTCCAGCCTCTTGTAGTTTCCTCTGTTTCCTTGGCCACTAGAGAATGGGCCCTCACTGGGGTCTAAGCAGTTTTCCCTGGCAACTCTCTGTCTCTAGGGCTGTTTTAAATATCCACTAGTTATAGTCCTCCTTTAACACACACACACACACATACACACACACACACACACATACATATTTATTTCAGAACGGAGGGAGAGGGAAAGAGAGAATCTCAAGCACACTCTAGTGAGAGCCCAGTGGAGGGCGCGATCCCATGACCCTGAGATCATGACCTGGGCGAGCTGCTTAACCAACAGAGCCACCCAGCTGCTCTTGTTTTAAAGCCAGACCTACAATTTTGGCTAGACATCTCTCAGATTTGCTACATCCCTCACTGCATTCACCCCACAGGTGCTTCTTCCCTCCTTCTGTATTTGAGGGTATCTTTTCTCTGCTAGGCTTCAGCTGAAGACCTCCTCCCTTCGTCCATTCCTGAACCATTTTATCCCAAGTAAAGGAACTGACTACGTGCCACATGGATCCATGCTGAGGTTTTAATATCAGGTGTAATGGTTGTATTCTTGATTTGATGCTTACCCAAGGTTGAGTTTTAATCAGCTGTTGTTCCTTCAGTGGCTTTCTTCATCTTATTTTCACTGCTTGGGGTTGAGAAGTTAGTTGCCTTTTCTAGTCTTTCAAGTCTTTAAATCTGAGCTCTATTTTTATACATTCCTGCCTGTAAGCCAACCAGTTCTCTTCTAATACCATTTCCTTCTCCCACAGGCTTCTCTTCATCTTACTCAGTTATTCTTCGCATCTCACTATCTTTTCATCTTTTGCACTTGCTTTTGCATCTAATCTCATTTTTCACTAGTTCCTTCTGAGCTGTGTCTCCTTGTCCTCTATGGAGGATGCCAAACTATTTCCAGACCTTTCTTTTGGACCTGTCACTGTATCTTGTAAGTGTTTTCTTTGAGGATTTCAGAAGCTGTTCCTTTTCTTTACTGACCAATTTTCTTGATCACATGCCTTGTGTTATTCTTCTCCAATTGTTATTCCTTTAAAAGTAAAATTGGCCAAGTAGGTTTATCAACAAATAAGCTCCATCACTGTCCATTCGGGTCCACGGCTCAGGACAGGTCAACCTTCGCAAACCTCAGTACAGTTCTCCATTTCCAGAAGGCTTTGCTCAGATAAAGTCTTTATTTACCCTCCCTACTTGGTTTTCTGGTGTGGGTGGAATATATGAAATTAAAATGTGGAGCACTTGCTGCCACCAAGACTTATGTTGCTTTGCTTATAGGGACTGTTCTCAGAATGTGACGTATCCTCTCAGGTTCCCCCCAACTCCCTTCCCAGTTGTTTTCTAGGAGTTGTTGTCCTCCCTGAATGTACGAAGATGGGAGGAGAAAGAGAAATGTGGTGTGTGGGTGTGTGTTGGGGCACAAAATCTTACCAACACAAAGATCTGCATTGATGGGAATTTAAAGTTGCAATGGATACACGCGAGTGTCTGAATCAGGTAACCGACTGTGGAGTATGTTAAGCCTTCCTTTCTTTTTTTCAGGTGGCCTCAGTTTTATGATGCTTAAACTGATGGTGGCATGACAAGAAGCCTGGACAAGTTTTTGTTTTGTTTTGTTTTTCCTTTCCTCAGTCTGGTGTCCATGTTATAGTTAGCAACATCTTTCCAGATTCTAGTGTTATCTGTTGATTTTAGTTTTATGTGTATAATTTCTTATGTTATTTCCTGCCTGTTCAGAAATTGATAGAGGTTGCATGGTTCAAAAGGCACACATGGTTGTGAACTGGAAGTCTTTGCCCCTTAATTTCTGGGTTTGTCTTCTGACACCTGGAGGGGGCTTATGTTCTTAAGTCTGGTAATAGAATTCCTAAACGTAATTATAGTGTTATCTCTGTGTTTGGCTTTTTACTAAAAAGGGTAAGACTTTTTTATATTTTCCTCTGAACTTGACATTATATAGTGTTTCTGTTTCAGATAACTGCAATGTTTCCCTTCTTCAGAAAATCTCCAGAATCTAAAAAGCCTTCCACACCAGAGACAGAAGCAGATGGATTTGTCCTTTTAGGTGAGTCATTTTAAGAGATAATCATAATTCGTTGAAGAATTTTTCCTTTAAAAGATTACTTGGAAATTATGTGATTGATTTTTTAAATTATTTCCTTCTTATTCCAGAATTCATTTATGTATATGAAATCTATAAAAATAAAGGTCATCAATCACTTAGAATATTGTCATCAAGTCATACACTTCTTATATATTACTTTGGCTATATCCTTCAAATTAAATGTGAAATATCATCCCTTTTTTTTTTTTTCTATTTGATAAGCTGGTCAGCCTTTTTAATTGTGAAAAACCAGAAGTCTTGAAGAATACTTGGTAGATTCAAGTTCTGTTTTATAAATAGCACCAAACCTTGCTTCTTTTTTTTTTTTAATATTTTACTTATTTATTTGACAGAAATCACAAGTAGGCAGAGAGGCAGATAGGCGGGGGGGGGGGGAAGCAGGCTTCCTGCTGAGCAGAGAGCCCCCTATGTGGGGCTCAATCCCAGGACCCTGAGATCATGACCTGAGCTGAAGGCAGAGGCTTAACCCACTGAGCCATCCAGGTGCCCCCCCTTGCTTCTTAAATTAGCATCTGAAATTAAATCAGACATCCAATACATAATTTACTGGATGAAGTATACTTTTTAAATATGTTAAATTGTGTCTCCTATGTGTTTGTTAAGACTGGTTTATTTTCTGTTATAAAATTGATACCTGCACTTATTATGATTTTGGTGGCTTAAAAAAAAAAACCTTCAGACAAATACTATGCTCTTTCCAAAGGAAATTCTGGGGGAAAAAAAAAATTTTCCTTCATGTCACTGTGTCTTTCCCCCTGAGGAGGAGATTTGCATCTTTATATAGTTTTTCCCAGAAATTCTCTCCCAGAGGGTGGTGAGCCAAAACCCAATGTTCCCATGTAGCAGGCTTCCTCTTCCACTCTGGACTTCCTCCTGCCAAATTCAGCTCCTTCCTCGAGAAGTTGTGCATGAATTCATAGGGTATTTGCTCCCTGGGATGTTTCTCAGGTGTCTCCCTTTCCAGATTCTAGTTTCCTACCTCTTAACAGTCTTTATCTTGGCCCAGTCAGACCGGAGTCCCCTTGCATTGGCAAATGCTCTATATGTCTTTGAGAAGTGGAGGATGGCTCCTTGGGTTTAAGGGTCATCCTGAATTTTCAGTTTAGGCCCTCTCAGAGCCAGGGTTCCTGCTGTGCCTCTTTCCCCATACTTTTAGAAGTGTAGGTGGGTGGGTCTCTGCCTCTTCAGCCCTTCTCTTTAGGATCTGGTCTCTCACAGAAAGGACACAAAGGTTTCACCCATTTGGCCCTCTTCCATTGCTAGGCCTTAATCTCTGGGAGACCAGGTTAGAGTTTTTCTTGTGGCTAGATATTACCTGAGAATATCCCATCTTTTCCACAGTCAAGTTCTGGCAGGCCAGAATAAACAGTGCTGGCAGATGCCCATTCCCTTCTGGCACTTTCTCTGAATCTGCCTCATATTGTCCTGGGACAGGGCAATAGCCCTGGTCAGAGTTCTTTTCTCTCTGCCCAGATCTCCTCCACCTGAGGCAAAATAGTGTGGCATTGTTTGACCAGGGTCAGTGGTTTTTCCCGGGAACTTTCTGATAGGTATAAACTGGGGTGCCATGCAAATGCCTATTTATCTGGCCCTTCTTACCATGTCAGGAGTTTATGCCATGGCTTCCTGGTCAGAACTGGCTCCATCAGTCCCAACTTCTGTTCCTTGAAATCTGCCAGCATTGCTTCCCTCTTACCTCCTGAATTAGCTTCACTACTGAACCTCCAGGATGCCTCTGGTCTCTTCTTTAGGCCTTTCCCAAGAAATTCATCTCTCAAAATTTGCTTCAACAAAGCCTGGTGTTCCTAACTCAGTTCTGGGTTTTTCTGTAGTCTGAACACATATGTAGAGAATTTTGCTACTTTCTGTTGTTTCATGATTTCAAATCAACATTATTATTTTTGTAATCAAGCAGCCATCTAAAGGCTGTGAGAGAAGCGCGCAGACATCTTTGAGAGCATGTGCAATTTCTAATGCTGGGCCTCGGCAACTCTTTATACATCTTCTTCACCTCTCTGGCTCTCTGGCCTGCGATTAGCAGCACTTTAGGGCTAAGTTTTAACCACAGGCGAAAACACTCCAGCTGCTGCTCTTTCTGAAGTCTCCAGTGTCTGGTGGCTCAAAACATGTAGATGCTTCACTTTAGCCAGCTAGACCAATAGGGGCACAGTTTCCAGTTGATTCTACCTCAGTGGGTGAAGCTTATTTGCTGTGGACCTTTCCTCTTCTAGAAAAGACTCTGGTTTAAGATGCAGTCTTTAGCTGAGCCTCAGAAGATACAGAAACTTGCAGATTTGCTAATTCATGAGAAAACTTCCAGCACTTCATGATTCTGATCTGCTCTCATGTTCCAGCTGTACCTAATCTCTAAGGGTACATTTTCCCAAAAGCCAACATGCTGTACTTTAAGGGCATTTTCCCAGGACCATCTCGGATGGAGTCGGGTAGGTTCTGTCCCTGCACGGTACCTCCCCTGCAGCAACCATGGTGACACTTCTGTCTTCGTTCCACCACAGTGATGTAATTTGATATGCAGCTGGTGGTACTCCCTTTCAGATGACCCAAGCCACACAAGTCCCATAGATGTCTGCTGAGACTTTCTCGTCCTTCTGCTTCCATGAGTGTTGATGCTTGTCTCTGTTTAGCCCTATTTCCCTCCAAGTACAAAGCTTTACCCCTTCGCCACTTTCCGTGAAAAGTCTTTGCATCTACCTACTGTTCTTGAGCTTAGTTACTCTCCTGAAGTTGTGGCGGTATCAGCCAGCATCAGCATCAGCTCTCTCTTCCTGTGTCTTCTTTCTCTTCTCATCGATCACACCACCTCCCTTCTTTCTCAGGAACACCTCAGAGGCACTGCGGGGAAGTGCTAATAAGAATCCTGACTCGAGCCAGACCTGTTGGCTCAGTACCCTCGCTCTCCAACTTGCCAGAGTCTCTGTTTTAGGGGAGGCAGAACTTCTCGCTGCTCCTAAGGTCTCTGCCTGAGCCTAGGAAATACATACACATAGGACGCGATGACAGGAGGGAAGCATGCAGATTTTTCCATGTACGTGGGAGCTCCTCCCACCCCAGGAAAATGAAGACCAAAGAAGTGGCAAAACCTATGTGCTTATATACCAGGTTGAACAAAGAGGCCCTTGTGGAAAAGTAAAGAATGTGGGGAGACTAAAGGAAGATAAGAGTTATTTTAACAGGGTCTGTTTGTACAGAGTTCTCTTGGCCTCAGTTCTCCACCTCTGCTGATAGGAGTATTTCTTTCCTCCTGGCATCTTCTCTAGGGGACTTTATCTCCTGCTTTTAGGAAGGAAAGGGAAGGCCAGAGAGCCCTTCTTGCACCTGCTGTTTTTCAAGAGCCTTCAGCTCAGAACAATCCTTATGCCAGAGTGGCATATTTTGAATGGTGTATATGCCACCCCTCACCATTTTGGGCAAGTTATATAACCTCCAGGGGTGGGTGGGCATTTAGAAAATGAGCACAAAAATACCAACCCCATAGGGTTATGGAGAGGATTAAGTGGGTTACCATGTGTAAGGTGCTTAGAATAGCCCTGTCAGTGAAATGGTAGTATTATGTCCACGTACAGGTGAGGACTTAACTTCTCTTAGTTTCTCCAGCTAACATGTAGCCAATCTGGAAGGAGTCCAGGCAGTCTGACTTTGGAGCCTAATCCTCTTAACCACTAAGCTACCCATCTTTTTTTTTTTTTTTTTTTAATGTCATAATATCATTTTAAATTTTAAAACATTAGTGACATTTTAAGCTCTTTAAAAAAATTTTTACATTGTGTTCCTTACTATTTCATAGAGAAAGTGTTGTGTTTCTTTGGTTTCATTTTTAAATAAAAGAGTGTTGGTTCATAAAGTTGGGCTATGATTTTGGCTACCTTAAACCTTTCGGTATGTAATATGTAATGTATAATACTCCAAATATTTTTAACTATGTGAGACAACAGTAATCTTAATGAGGTTGAGGTTGGAAGATAGTATACATTATTTAGTTAGTAAAAAATGCACCGACAGTTAGGGACTTAATTGATTTGACTGGTAAAAGTCAGGACAGATTATTAGGCATATAATAAGCTGTCTTTAAAAATGGTTTGTAAAGGGGTTACCACTTTAAAAGTGATAACCTCTTTTTTTAAAGCTGACTTGTTCTGCTAAGTTGTTCTTTTTTATCATGTGATAACATACTGACAAATGTAATACCCACTTTAGTCTCAGTGCATACTGTGTAAAATGTTTGGGAAAATGCCAAATAGGTCAAATGGTAGATATGAAATGCTCTTATTAACATGCCCCATACTTGTACACATATATTTTGGTTATCATATATCCACATAACTTTCTTTGTCCTCATGTGCAATAGATACATTGCAGGAAAATAAATGTATATAATGGGTTTTGTTGTGTTTTGGAAGTGATACAACTAAATAAGGACTTAGAAACACAATTATATTTATGGCAACAACTTCTTCTTGATATGGATTCTACAGAATTTGTGAGATTATCATTGTATGTGGTCTTTATAACCTGTTTCTAAAATGGTCAGTAAATTATGTTGTGAAAGGTATGAATTATCTCTTTTTTCCCACTCCAGAGTACCTTTTACTCTAGGCAATCCTTCCTGCTTATTTAACACAAAGAAGTTTTAGGTCCCAGAGATTAGATGGCATTGTTGAGTTGCTGAAGTCAACATCCTGCGACTTGAAACTCAGGGTTCAGGCACAGCCTGGGTACTTTGATGATAATAGGAATAGCTGGGATGTTGGTATACAATTAGCTCACTTTTGGATAGAAAGCTTTTTCCCTGTTAAGGTTTGCAAAGCTTTCAGCCTTTGTTAAATGTTGAGTGTGCTGAATAAGGATGGGGGCGGGGGAAGCCTTGTAGAAAAACATCCTTTCCCTTGTAACCAGTTCCCATTCACATAAGAAGGTAATAGCTATTCCTTCATTCAGTAATGAAGTTGAAGTAATCCTCCAGGGTACTCGGTTTACACAAAAACAAATTGCAGTTTTCATTTGCATCACTGGGTGGCGATTTTTCTTAGTTTTATACTAGTGTTTAAAACCCCAGTGAGCGTGGTACTATTTGTAATTACCAGGGTTTTCTTGTGTTATGACATGTTTAATTGTTCTTTTAAGACATTATCTTTAAGTTGATTACAAATTTACTACTGTAGTGTGCAACCTCGTAGTTATTTTAAATTAAGGAAAAGGGTATCTGTTGCCTAGACGTTGGCATATAATTCCTTCCAAAACTAAGACAAAGGCATGAATTAGCTTATTATGTTATGGCAAGAAGAAGGAAAAATAAAAGCAACAAGAAAACCACACAGAATGTAAGATGAAAAGGATTAATTTAGATTACTCTTGTTACGTTCGCTGACATGGTTGACCAGATAGTGAATAGGACTTTGGACCTGGTGGAATGAAATAGGGCAAGGACTGCCCTGAAGATGGAAGGGCTTAGGTTACAGTACAGCCGACGTTCATCACAGCTTTCAGAATTTGCAGGTGCTTCTTAAAGTAGGGCACAGGGACCAATAGTTCCCAATAAGCTGATTCTTTCGTAAAACTGAATCGAGAATCAGAGTTTAGTAATTCAGTGGCTTGGATTTCATCATCTTTGAAGTATTGATATTGAAATATGTAACTCAGTCTCACCTTCTGTTTTCCAGTTGAAATGATAGATCAGATTCTCAAACGTAATGGCTTATTTTTTAAGATCCTCATCCTCAGAATCATTCAAACCGTCTGTACACACTCCAGTTAAACTATTCCATTTTTATATGGAAATTATTGGTAATCTCTTTGTCTCTGTGCTACTTTCTTTATGTAAAAGTGGAAATTTGGCTGTGTATAAGACAAATTTACATTCTAAGAGATGAGGGACAGTAAGTCACTTTGAGTCTCTCTAGGACTGAAGGCTTTAATTAAAACAACAAAGATAAAAACTAAGCAGATTTTTAGTATGTGCTTTCTATTTTTACTCCCTTTTCTTAGAACAGAAGTATACCGAATCTTTTTAAAAAATAGAGTGTTGATGGATTTAAAAAGCGACTGACCCTATTCGTATCTCTTTACCTATGTATTGTGATATCCAGAAAAACTCAAATTGCAATTACTTTACTTGGCAATCTTTGTATTTTTACTCTGACCTTTCGATTCTAAAGCAAGTGTGCCAGGATTTTTCAACTAACTTCATCATGCACTTGTTTATTTTCCCCCTATGGACAGAATTAACAGGACTTTCACATTCATTGGCTCCTACTTCTGGTTTACCCGTTCATCTAGCGACACTTTGGAGTTGGAACTGTTGAGGCAAGTCTGTCCCGTGTGGGGTGTACCCCTTGTCTTGTCTCCTCGACTGAGCAGGTTAGAAGGAACATCATGGGGCAAAGGAGAGGTATGGACCATACTGAGAAGCAGAACTGAGCCCGCTGTTACTCACTTAATTGTGAGCGAGTCAGTCATTCATCCTGGGGCTCAGTGATGTCAGTTGGATGATCCATCTCTTTGCCTCCCTGGTTCTAACCCTCCTGTGCATTAGAGAGCACTTTGAAAAGACACTGGTGCTGGGACTTCCAGAATCCATATATTCTGGTTAGAGAGGCCTGGGCTTTGACACAGACAGGAATTTTTTTTTTTTTTTTTTCAGTGTTCTCCACACGGTTCTAGTGTGCATGCAGAGCCCAGCACCACGGCTATTCTGTTCTCTGAAATTTAGTGATCATACACCGGCAACACTTTGGAAAGGACCTCATAAAAATATAGACTTACGGTTTCTCTTCTACTGTAGTTGAGCCCAGAAACAAATAAACAACAAGCAAACAAAACCACAACATTCCTAGGTTAAACACAGGTCCTTTCAAACATCAGGTAAAAAGCAGAAAGCTTTAAGTTTCTTTTTTTTTTTAATAATAGTTTTTTTTAAGATTTTATTTATTTGACAGAGTTCACAAGTAGGCAGGCAGAGAGAGAGGAGGAAGCAGGTTCCCTGCTGAGCGGAGAGCCCGATGTGGGGCTCTATCCCAGGACCCTGGGATCATGACCTGAGCTGAAGGCAGAGGCTTTAACCTGCTGAACCACCCAGGCGCCCCAGAAAGCTTTAAGTTTCTTAATATATTTGGAAACTTAAATCTTTTTTTTTTTAATCAGTGGAGCGGTTGAGAAACTTTTTATTAACCTAATTACACAAATGTGAATTCCAAGTGGCCTATAACCCTTTTCGTCTTTAGCCATAGTACATCTATGTGAAGGATTAACACCTGTAAGCTCTTCAGAAGAGCTTTTTCTTTGAATTAAAACCTTCGGGCAACCATATTTTTCCTGTAGCTTTTTGGGGGCGGGGGGAGTCAGTGACTGGTTTACTCTGCCGCTATTTCCCAGAGGGCACTTACTTAGGCAATATCAGTAGGGAAGCAATTTAAGCACATGACACCGTATTCCGTAAACGAGTTTCCTCTAGTATTTTGTTGGAGGCTTTCATGATTTTGAGTCTCACATTTGAGACTATTTAACTGAAACATTGTGATGAGTAGTTTTTATATTTGAGCTTAAAATTTTATATTTTCTTTCGTTCTATTGAGGAAATAAAAATGAGGATGACAAAGTAAAATGTACGCTACAAGCATGGTACTTTGTACTGGCAATTCAGGTAGCGTTGGAAGACCTAAATGTTGGCTTTCTGGTAATCTGAATAATATGACCGTATTCTTTCATATTTTAGCGGTTGTCTTACTCAGCATCTATTTTTTCCCTTTGAATGCAACCAAAGCATGTTATGAAAGGAAGGATTCCTACTGAGGGTAGCACATTAATCTTCATAAATGTGAATTTCTGAAAAACGTGTCTTTTTCCTTTAGTCTGCCATCATAGAATTAGGGTGTCACCTCAGAATAGCATTATCTAATAAAATCAGCCACAAGAAAAACATCTAAAATTTGTGTGATGGAGTTTTTTCTTATTGTAGTGATCACTAATTAAACACTCCTGAGCACCCCTTCTGTCACAGGTGCTCTGCTCCTTGTTGAAAATGCTGCAGATTCCTGGGCCTGACCTCTTACTAGTGAAACAGAATCTTTGGAGCTCTAGCCTGAGAATCAGCATTTTTAAAAAGCAACGCATAGGACTTTTCTATGACAAAAGAGACAAGAATATACAATGGGGAAAAGAAAGTTTCTTCAACAAATGGTGCTGGGGAAACTGGATGACTACATGCAAAAGAACAAAAGAGGACCACTTTTGAACACCCTACAAAAAAATAAACTCAAAGTGGATTAAAGACCTGGGGCACCTGGGTGGCTCAGTGGGTTAAAGCCTCTGCTTTCGGCTCAGGTCGTGATCCCAGGGTCCTGGGATCGAGCCCCACATGGGCTCTCTGCTCAGCAGGGAGCCTGCTTCCCCCCTCTCTGTCTGCCTGCCTCTCTACCTACTTGTGATCTCTGCCTGTCAAATAAATAAATAAAATCTTTTAAAAAATAAATAAATAAAGCCTCTGCCTTCCGCTCAGGTGATCTCAGGGTCCTGGGATCTAACCCTGCATCGGGCTCTCTGCTCAGCGGGGAGCCTGCTTCCCGCTCTCTCTCTGCCTGCCTCTCTGCCTACTTGTGATCTCTGTCAAATAAATAAATAAAATCTTTTTTTTAAAAAGTAGATTAAAGACCTAAATGGAGACCTAAAACCATAAAACTCCTAGAAAAGAACATAGGAAATAATTTCTCTGACATCAGCTGTAGCGACTTTTTTCTAGATGTCTTCCTCAGTCAAGGGAAACAAAAGCAAAAATAAACTGTTAGGACTATGCCACAGTAAAAAGATTTTAGACAGCAAAGGAAACCAAAACAAGGCAACCTACTGAATGGCAGAAGATGTTTCCAAGTCATGTATCTGATAAGGGGTTACTATTCAAAATATGCAAAGAACTTATATAATCCAAAACCAAAAAATCAAATAATCCAATTAAAAAATGGGCAGACGCATCAGGCTCTCTGCTCAGTTGGGAGCCTGCTTTCCCCCCGCCCCCCGCCCCCCGCTTGCCTTTCTGCCTACTTGTGATCTCTGTCTGTCAAATAAATAAATAAAATATTTTTTAAAAAAATAAAATTAATTAATTAATTAAAAATGGGCAGAGGTCCTGAATAGACATTTATTTCCAAAGAAGACATACAGATAGCCAACAGACACATGAAATGATGCTCCTACTAATAAGGGAAATGCAAATCAAATCCACAATGAGCTATCACTTTACATCTGTCAGAATGGCTAAGATCAAAAAGACAAGAAATAACAAGTGTTGGCGAGAATGTGAAGGAAAAGGGAGCACTTGTGCACTGCTGGCGGGAAGGCAAATGGGGACAGCCACTGTGCGAAATGGCATGGAGATTTCTCAAAAAATTAAAAATAGAACATAATGATCCAGTAATTCCACTAGTGGGTATTTATCCAAAGAATAGGAAAACACTAATTTAAAGGGATATATGCACTCTGTGTTTATTGCAGCATTATTTACAATAGCCAAATTATGGAAGTAGCCTATGTCCATTGATAAAGATGTGGGGTACACACACACACATACACACTGGAATATTACTCAGCCATAAATATGAAATCTTGCAATTTGCAACACATCGATGGATCGAGAGGATATAAAGCCAAGTGAAATAAGTCAGAGAAAGACAAATACTGTATGATCTCACTTGTGTGAAATTAAGAAACAAAGCAAACGAACAAAGCAAAAAGAAACAAACCAAAAATCAGACTCTTAACTCTATAGAGAACAAACTGATGGTTACCAGAGGGGAGGTGGGTCAGGGGATGGGTAAGGTAGGTGATGGGGATTAAGAATGCACTTATCTTGGGGCGCCTGGGTGGCTCAGTGGGTTAAGCCTCTGCCTTCGGCTCAGGTCACGGTCTCAGGATCCTGGGATCGAGCCCCACATCGGGCTCTCTGCTCAGCAGGGAGCCTGCTCCCCCCCCTTTCTCTGCCTGCCTCTTTGCCAACTTGTGATCTCTCTCTCTGTCAAATAAATGAAAGTCAAAAAAAAAAAAGAGTACACTTATCTTTATGAGCACGGAGTAATATATGGAACTGTTAACTTGCTATGTTGCACAATCTGAAACTAATACAACACTGTATGTCAACTATACTGAATTCTTTTTTTTTTTTTTTAAGATTTTATTTATTCATTTGACAGATAGAGATCACAAGTAGGCAGAGAGGCAGGCAGAGAGAGAGGAGGATGCAGGCTTCCTGCTGAGCAGAGAGCCCGATGTGGGGCTCCATCCCAGGACCCTGGGATCATGACCTGAGCCGAAGGCAGAGGCTTTAACCCACTGAGCCACCCAGGTGCCCCAACTATACTGAATTCTAAAAAAAGAATTTCTGCTACACCGTGGTTATCAGTTAAATTATAAACATTCTACAATTGGTATTTTCATTAAAAAGTCATACTTTTATGATTATATATGTACATACATATTTTATGTATACATATATACAGAGATATACATTAGTCATGTTTTTAATGAGAATTATTATATATACTAAAACCTTACATTATAGTATAAATGACTTAAAGGAGCCATCGTTCTGAAATTTTTCAATATTCTAAGTCAAATAGCTCAGTTCTAAACTTAGGGATGATTTATTTTTATTTCTGGCATCGATTATTTCCTGATGTACAAGGTGAAAATATGCTTGGCAGCACCGAAGGAAAACGAACCCTTAAAATAGTTTGTTGATGGATTGGTTGAAAGAGTTTAGTAACTGTGATAACCAGCCATTGTCCCTGTTGGTTTCCCTATGTCAGGGGTTCTTAGCCATGATGACTGGGGAGCTGAGTGGAGTGGTCTATAAACCTCCTGAGATTATAGGCAAAATTTTGTATTTGCATTTTTCTGAGGAGAAGGTTCCTTGCATTTCCTCAGATTCTCAAAGGTCTGTGACCCTAAAGAGGTTAAAGAATCACTTTTCTAGATGTTGCTATGTATCCAGATGTTTACTAGCCCCTTGGGCTGTGTGATCTTAGGGTATTTTTATTTTAAGGTCAGAGGTAGCATAGTCATTGTCAGAGGTATGTCACATCTCATTGGCCTTGAACTAGCTTGGCTTCGGAAAACAGAATGACTTTTGAGCAGCTAAAAGAAAATTAAGGGGGACGCCTGGGTGGCTCAGTTGGTTAAGTGGCTGCCTTCGGCTCAGGTCAAGATCCCAGCGTCCTGGGATCGAGTCCCACATCGGGCTCCTTGCTCGGCAGGGAGCCTGCTTCTCCCTCTGCCTCTGCCTGCCACTCTGTCTGCCTGTGCTCGCTTGCTCTCTCTCCCTCTCTCTCTGACAAATAAATTTAAAAAAAAAAGAAAATTAAGGAATAATTACTATAATGTGAGATATGTAGCCGAGGCAGTATCTATAAGGAGGTTAAGTGTCTCTAAGTGTCTAGACTTACAAAAATAAAAATTAAGATAAAAATAAAAATTAAATAACATCTCAAAACAATACTATTGAACATCAGGTGTTGGATAGAATGACTTGTACTGTTAGGGACAGCTCATTCATGTGTTGGCGTTTCTCTGTCTTGGTGTGGTATGAGCATACATGCATATTTTTCCAGTGGTGCATTCGGGACATGATACTGCAATTAGTTTTGCTGTTGGAAAAACTAAAAGCGCGCAGATGATAATAGAGATGTACAGATCCCAAACCGTGACTGGAGAACTCTTTTACTTGTTATATTAAATATGTAATTAGCAATGATAGTTTACTCTTGGTTTGCTTGTATATGGACCTGCCACCATTCTTGCAGTAGCTACTCTATCATTCTTCTGTGATGTTATTTAAACTTTTATTTTTATGTTTTACCACTTGGATTGTAACCTCCTTCTAGACATCTTGTCTGCTGTGTGTCTTACCTAATAGCACAGTAAGTTCCATAAAGCACATCCTCAATCTATGTTGGCAACGGTTTTTGAAATGACTTCTGGATCATTTAGTACTTGGTTAGAAAACTTGGTAATGTCTCCTATTAAGGCGTTTTTCCAGTGGAAATGGATCTTTGATGAACTTACATCACCTATCACCTGGACTTAAATTATACTAATTTTAGTTAATTATAGTAACACAAAACGAGCAGGGATGCCTCTTCCACATTCATTCCCTCTTCTTCCACACTTCTGAGTAAGTATTCATTTGATCTCCGTGACCATGTGTTTCAGGAGAGACTGGCTTTATTCCTGGCCCTGGGAGCTCAGTTCTAGTTTGTCTTAGCCAGTCGGGGTGGCACAATCCACCTTGCCGGCACTTAGTTTCGGAATGGGCACCCGTGGCAATTCTGCCTGATTGGATGTGAAGGAAGTTCGGCTGAGAGGCTCGGAGGCAGATAATGGAGAGAGAGCCACCTCTTCCCCGGCAGCTGTTTTCTCTGGATGAAATGCCTGATGAGGTTGCGTACAACAGTCCACTTTTGCTGAGGGGAGGTGGCTCAAGACAGAGATAACGTGTTGAAGATAGCAGAGTAAAATGAGAAAGCAATTTGGTCCATGACGACACTTTTGAACTGATACATTGCCAAGCCTGGCATCTGTCAACCTCTGGACTCCTTCCAAGGTGAGAGAGTAAATTCCCTCATTAAAATTTAAGCCATTTTTAGATAGGCTTCTGTTCCTTGTGGCTGAAAATGTCTGGACTGATGTTTGACAGGTTAGCTTGTAACGTCCAGACTTCATGGGATATATATATATTTCTTCACTTGATATGTGTTATAGGAAAAGTTTATATTTATGTCCTTTCAAAACTTAATTTTTAACGAAACAATGTATGGAAATAATCTTGAGTTATGTTGCAAATGAAATGACTGGTTGTCAGAGTCCCATGTAAACATTTTGAAAGATACGGCTCCTGGCATCAGAAAGGAAGCATCCTGGATGTTGCTGGCGTCTGGGAGGCTCTAACACTGCTACAAAGCAACCAATCGGTGAACAATCATATTAACTGTTTGGTGATCAGGAAACACGTTTAACATACAAACATACTAGTTTACTACTTATATGCAGGCATTTTGCTGTATTTTAGTTCGATTTTAAGAAATTGGTTGGTAGTTTGAGATTGATGTGCAACACGTTATAATTTTTCTCATCCAAACTGAAGGGAAATAGGATGGTCCCTGATACATTTTCTCATAAGTCCAGTTTTCAGGAATGGATTACTGATGTGAAGCAGGAGACTCCTTTGCAAATCTGGACCAGCTATTTTTTAAAGTCAGCAATCCTGTTAATGATAACAGTCTTAAACTTAATATAGTTTTAAAGCAAGTCACCTATATGACTCACATATCTTTAGGTTATATATTTAGAAATGTGCCATTTCCAAAATTGCCCAAGGCAATAAATGAAAGCGTAATTTTTCTTTAAACATGGAAATTTGGGAGGAAAATTGAAATGTGTATGTTTCTTTTTATCGTCCCAAATTTATAGTTCTAAAGCCACTATTTAAAGTTTAAAACCAATTGCATATTTTGTTTTTACTTGATTGCATGTCAGTCATGCTCAGTATGTCAGATTTTTAAAAAAAGAGTTTTTAAGGACAATGATAAAAAGTTCATTAATCTTTTTTATTATAAAATCAAGCTACAGTTTTTTACATTCCGCCTTTAAAGAGTGGGAATGCTGCAACATGTAATCACTAGGTGTTGAAGGCGATTTTAGGGATAATTCTAAACAGCCTCATATGTAAATATTTCTGACTGAGAGTAATGTATTTAAAATACTTTAGATAAATTCTTTAGTTTGCTAAGGAGAGAAAGGAGGGTAAGCATAGTATAGAAGCTACTTCATATAGAATATCGCATTACCATATGTACCAATTATAGTAAAAGCATTCCCTTCCCTGTGAGACATAAATGCCTTTCTAGCCTGTGGGCAACATTTTATTGCCAAAGGTGGTTTAAATTTACCACCACAAAAATTCAATTATCATTTCTACCTGTTACGAAAATATGCTAATGAATCCACATGTATTTTAATATTCCCAGTTCAGATATGCTTAAATGTTTTCCCTTCCCCAAAAGAATGCATTTTCTTTCAGCTCCTGTAGGTCTTCAAGGTTACAGGACCTTGAAGCGTGTAGAGCTCAGTGTGGTACAAACCTATATTTCTTGGGTTGAGTTCCGTGTGCACCTTCCTGGAACAGGGCAGAGGTGTTACACTGACAAAATTGAATAACAGTAGTCTTTCTATAGGAAAAAACAAGCTGATGGAATTACATGTTTTTGTTCTGAAATTTTCCTTAAGTTCTAGAGAGAGCCACCATTAAACTTATAAGCAGGTATTAGGCAGACAACATGAATATGAATATGAGTAAAGGAATAACTTGCAAATACACAATCATATTGACTTCTTTGGCTGCTTTGTTCTTTGAACATTTGCAGTCCGAGTCACAGTTTTATATTTTATTTGATAACCTACAAAATAAAATAAATTGCACATTAACAGCAATTTAAACAATAACTAAACATAAAATTTTGTCTGAACTTATAGTGTGTATGATAAAATTTAAAATATCAATATCAATATTTCATAATGTTCTGGAAAGAGCATTTTGACTTTCAGACACCACGTGACTTTCAGTGTGGGAAGAGATTACATTTCGAAGGAAAAGATGGGAGCTCTGCTGCTTATTACTTTTCTCATCTTACACAGTTCAGATCACTTTACTGGGACACAGATTCCTCATCTGGTGAATGAGAAAGGAAATTAGATTTTTATCTCCGAAGTTTTTGTTTGTTTTTAATAGCTTAACACTTCAGTAATACCCTTTTTTTGTGCTGTGTATTTAAAGAGACTGACAAATCCCTCAATTTATTCTAATCTCTGTTGGAATAAATTGGTGGTACTAAAGTATGTTCTGATACATTGAGCTCTTTTTCAAGAGGCCAAGAAATCAGTGCACCGGCCATGAAACAAATTCAGTATGAAGCTTTTCTTTTTTTGTTAAAATTTTATCTAGCTAGTAGACTCAATTTATCCCTGGCGAATCTTTTATTAAAATACTTATGAAAACGGGAAATTTTTATAATAATTACCAAAACTTAAAGTTGCCAGGCAGCTAAATGGCAGAATCTGGGACGCAGTCAGACTAGGAAAGAACCAGCTGATCTGCACATGGTAGAGTATGTTGAGACCTACATTTTCAACATCTAGAACTTGGCGGCTGTCCCTCTCTACCCTTGGGGTTCGGTTCTGTGAGGGAAGCAGAGTACTCTGTTCCCTATTCCTGTACTGCCAGCATACACGTGAGTGTCTTTCTTTGTCCTGGAAAACAGCTAGGCTGCAGGTAAAGGAGGGATGGAGGGCAAGTAGGGAGGCAGAATTTCCTCCAGTCAAACAACGTAGGCAGCCACAGAGATAACATTGGTGTTGGTAGCAGTGTTGTTGAAAATTGACATTTTTTCAGTGTCGTCCTAAGGTGATAGCAATAGGAACTAAAGGACAGCCCGAGAGAGAAGAGTTACATTCACTGGGTGACAGTGTAAGAGAAACATGCAAACGAATTGAGCCCTGTGTGTACCAGCCTTCCTCCGGCTGGTGGGAATTTATATCTACACAATCTTTCTGGAAGAAGAATTGGTTGCCTGTATCAGAAGCTTTAAAGAAGTAGATCCTTCACTTTAGAAATTCTACTTTTAGTAATTTATCATGAGAACATAAACAGATGCAGCTGAAAGGATGGTATGGTTAGCATGAACCTTTAAATTTTTATTTATTCCAGTGTAGTTAACATAGAGTAAATATTAGTTTTAGGCATACAATATAGTGATTTAATAATTCTGTACATTGCTCGGTGCTCATTCTGTTAAGTGTACTCTTCATCCCTATCACCTATGTCAGCCATCTCCCTCCCCCTCCAACCGCCGGTAACTATCAGTTTGTTCTCTAGAGTTAAGAGTCGGTGTCTTGGTTTGCCTCTCTCTTTTCTTCCTTTGTTCATTTCTTTGGTTTCTAAAATTCCACATGAGTGAAATCATGTGGTATTTGTCTTTCTCTGACTGAGGTATTTTGCATAACATAATATCCTCCAGCTCCTTCCATGTCATTGCAAATGGCAAGACTTCATTCTTTTTTATGACTGAATAATATTCCATTGTATAACATGAACCTTTTTCTTATATATATTTTATGTGACTAAAAATTTCTGGAAGAATGTTTGTTTACCAATGGATTTTATGAATTGAGGTGATTTAATTTTTCTCCTTTTTATTACTTATATTTACCCAGTTTGGTTATATTTACTGTAATGAACATGTAGTACTTACATAAACCCAAAGTCAAAAGGAGCCTCAAAAAAAAAAAAAAAACCAAAAGGAGCCTCAAAAAGATGTCTCTGAATCCCAGTTCTCTCGCAGTATATGTAATAATTCTCCCAAAAGCAGAAATTTACTTTATTCTGCTACTAAAATTGCATTGTGCTTCCTGTTTCCATGATGTAATTCAGTTCATTGAATGTTTATTGAGTAACTATAAATGCTGTTACCTTCTCTTAAAATATTTCTTTAAATATATATATATTATTTTGGTAGATTTAAGGCCAGGATATAGTTATATAAGAAAAGCTTATCCTAAACTTCTCACTCATTTTGCAGTAACTTAATAATTTACAACATTTTAAGAGGAAAATATATCTTAGAAAAAGAAATTAATCAGGTTTTTTGTTTGATTTTCTCTCTCATGTTTTCCTGGATGTTGACTTTTAAACCATTGAGCCACCCAGGCACCCCTGGATATTGACTTTTATTCCTTAAATACCATCCTTTTATTCCCTAAAATCCTTCAGGTATATCAGGAACTTCTAGTCTATTAGAAGGCATCCTTTAAACATTAAGGTCAATTTTAAGGTGAAATTTCATTGCATTTAAAAAATTGCTTATATTAACTATATCATTTTTAATGGATTGCATAAACTTCACCCTATCTATTTTATTATAGTCTACTCAGGAACTTTAGTAACATGAATGTGGAGTTTTGTGTTCCTCTTCTTCAGTTATGTTTTAATTTCAGTTATGATTGTTTCTCTAGAATTTTAAGTTTAAACTTTTAAACACTACTCATACTGTGAAGATGTATAGTAATTTTTCATCTGTATTTGTTTTTTGTATGATTTAGTTAATAAAGTTAAAGTCATGTGTTATTTTTACATGTCAGATATTTATTTATTTATTTATTTATTTGAGAGAGAGAGAGAGAGAGTACAAGCAGGGGAAGGGCAGAGGGAGAGGGAGAAGCAGATTCCCGCTGAGTGGGGAACCTGATGCAGGGCTCGATCCCAGGACCCTGAGATCATGAGCTGAGCTCAAGGCAGAAGCTTAACTGACTAAGCCACCCAGGTGCCCCACGTTTCAGTTATTAAAAAAAAAGTCTCTCTCAGGAAGAAGATATGATCTCTTTTTTTATTGCCCTTATTGCCAGTTGATCTAGAATGTCTATTGATGATGTGTTGGCTAAAGGCTGAATTTTTTCTCATCTGAGTCATTAAGCACTTGTAGCAAATATATTAGAAATTTTTATTTTATTTATTTTAGAGAGAAAGAGGGACAGGGGGAGGGGCAGAGGACAAGGGTCTCCAACTTCCCGCTGAGCATGGAGGCTGACTGGGGGCTGGATCCCTCAATCCTGAGATCATGACCTGAGTGGAAACCAAGAGTTGGAGCTTAACTGACTGAGGCACCCAGGGGTCCCAGAAACTTTAATTTTAAAAGAAACCAAACCTTTAGTTTTTTTCCACACCTACAGAAGAGCGCTCTTAAGTAGTTGGAAGTTTATCTTTGAGTGACATGTGAACCTTCTGAAGAAGGAATTGAGCATTTTCCAGGTAGAAGAAAGCACCGTTGCTCCTGAGCAGGTAAACATACAGTAGTTTGTTTATCTGTCATCAACCTTTCCCCCACCACAGTCTATCTTGGACAGAATTTTCAAGCCCAGCCGACTTTAGGATTGATTTATAGCAAAGAGTGGTTATGTTCTGATAGTTAAGAAAGGATGTGGAGAGAGAAGAATCTGTTAACTTTGTCTTTCTATCTTTTTCTAGACCTAATAAATTTATTTTTATTCTAATTCTGTCCATTTAATTTTTGTTACATGCTTCTCAGCCATGCTCTTTCCTTGTTACTTTTAGGCATAGGACTTCCTAAATATTTAGCCTCAGCAAGAACACTCAGGCTTTTCATGTTCTTTGGTATTAGCATCTATAACACACTGACTTTCTGGCAGTGGAATTCTACAGACAGACTCTGACCCATTGCACCGTGTCCCTGAGTAAAGAAGCCTTGCTTCTGAGCATGTGCATCTCGACAAGGACACTCAACTCTTATTCTTAATAGACCCAGCATCTTTTGTATCTATGTGTGTTGAGAATTATCAGTGAGGCATCATCTGTAGGTTATTTTCCACATCTGTCTTCTCACATGATCATAAATGTTGATTATAAATTAAGCAGCATTAATCATGTTACATTTTATGGACTCATAGCTGGATTTAGTAAGGCAAGGGAATGGAAGAGAGATGGATTGTCAACCTTTCTTTATATGACATTCTTTTAACCTATTGTATCGCCCTGTATTCCTGATAAAACTGTTGTCTGTGTGATTTATTTTCTGCTCAAGCTCATATGAAACTTTTAGAGTTGAAATTGATAAGAGTAATTAGCTTAAACCAAAGAACCAAATATCTGATTTGTGAATTATCACGACAAAAATAATTTGGAAAAATTACACAGTAAATTGTTATATGTGTCTTTAGTATGAAAATTGTAATTTCCTAGAAAAATGTACTTTTTAGAAGACCTGAATTCAGCCACGGCATTGGCCATGAGTCCAGATTTGAGAATAGAATAATATGTGGTATGAATTTGGTAAGTAAAGTTGTGGAAATTCAGATCCCATTTGATCATGAAGAAGCATATTTTTCCCCAGCTATTAACTCATGTCAACTGCCTGAAATTTATCGATTTGAAGGCTCTTCCTCATTTGTTGCCAGTAACTCTCCCTCCTCCAGAACAAATGACTCACAAGCTCAAGCTAAATAAAGTAGTCTGTAAAGATTTTCTGCCTCTAGGACTGCTCAAAGTCAGCTTTGATTAGTGGGCACTGATCTTGCCAACTGGTTCACCCTTAATAACTCCAGGGGTAGGGCCTGTCAGACCAGACTCAGATGTAGACTCTCCTGTTTTCTTGTTTTGTTTTGTTTTGAAGACTGCCCTTTTCAGACATTCCATCTGCAACCTGTTAAGAACAGCATAAGACTGGTCACAGATTTATTGATTTTTCCTGGGCATTTGACTGTGGGAAATGGAACCAGCAATGACCTAAACTTAGCATGCTCAGTAAACACCTTTTCCTTGCTCCAAGTTCTATAAGAACTTCAGTCTTATAGTAGTATGTGTTCCAAGCCGACTCTAGGAATGTTCTTGTGGTAGATCAGGTAATTTTTGGCAAGGGTAAGTCAGCTTGTTTTGCACTTCTTTTTATTTTTAAAAATTCTTGTGTTTTTCACTATTAAAATCGGGACGAGCACCTGCCTCTTCCAATCAATTCTTACCTGACCCTTTGCTGGACTGAAGGGAGAGATTAAAATCTTCCACAACAGTGCTGATTGTATAGATTTTTTTTCTTTGGACGGGTCCCTCACTATCTACTACTTCTGCTGTCTAGTTTTTATCTGAAAGAACTGCTTAATATTTATTGCTGTAACATCAGCATAATCGTGTTTGCCAGACAAGGTGCAATATTCAATTTACTTATCTCTGAAAGGCCTATGAATCAGATAACTTATCTATTTCATCTTGAAGGGTTTCCTTAAAGTTATCTATTTTAATAGATATCTTATGGGTATCCTTCAGAGACTTTTAAAAATGGCTAATGTAAAATCCAATTTGAATTGGCCTCTCTGTGGCAGGTCTGCTTGAACTTTTCTTCCAAAGTAGCCCAGTGATGAAGGAGCATGAATGTGCACCCCTTAAAGGCTTGGAGGGGGTACTTGACATCAAGGATTCCCAGCCCCAGCCCCAGAGCTGGGAATACCTTAAACTCATGTGAATTTTGCCCTCAGTGCACAATATAGCTGTGATTGCTTTAACGTAAAATGCCTTAAATTGTGTAACATCACACAGTAAAATAGATGCTAAAAGATTTGCAGTGTTTGTCCTTTGTCACTGTGTATCTTCCCACATGCTGCATATACCTCCTGGGGATATTTGTCCACCAGTTTGAGAAGTGAAAATCAGAGTTCATTGGTTGTTTCAATGACTCTGTGTAATGAGACCAGAAGTGTTTTGTAGGAAAGTTTTGGTATTCCTTCAGCCCACTTTGTAAGCGCTGTTAAATGGCCTTTTCTCTTGGGCGGTTGCTGTTGCTTGGAGTGGATTCCTTATAACTCTTGCCCTCTGCTCGTTTGACTGTCAGAGCATACAGTTCTGCTTTTAATTAGAAATAGAGAATTTCTGTGCTGCAGGTTCTTTCCAGAAAATGTTTTATCTGGATCTTTCGGTTGTCACGTTCTTATCAAAATCTCAGTAACAAACAATATTAATAGTGGGCTGCTTGAAAGATAAATAATTCATCCATTACTCAAAATAAGCCATATCCTTTTTTGGATACGGGCTGTGTGAAGATCTGTTGAAAAAATGCCCATGTATCCATAAGCCCAATATTTCACTTACAAGTTCAGGAGACTCAGAATCCTTGTAAACCATTCATGAATTTCCAGTAAGTTGATCATTTATTCAATAAATATTTATCGAGTACCTACTCAAATACTTATTGAGTGCTCATGGGCTAGACACCATGCTGGTGAAGGGATTTTTATTTATTGTGAATTGCTATAAGCTTCACCAAATCTTTTTTTTTTTCTTTTTGATGAAATTAATGAAGTAAAATATAGATAGGTCAAATTTCTATGAGAAGGTTACAATATATAACAATTTTTTTTTTAAAGATTTTATTTATTTGAGAGAGAGAGACAGTGATAGAGGGAACACAAGGAGTGGGAATGGGAGAGGGAGAAGCAGGCTTCCCACCAAGCAGGAAGCCTGATATGGGGCTCAATGCCAGGACCCTGGGAACATGACCTGAGCCGAAGGCAGACGCTTAACGACTGAGCCACCCAGGTGCCCCATAACAATTCTTACTTTTAAAGTAACTATGGAGACTTATTTCTTTACTGGTTTTCATAAATACCTGTGACTGCGTTTCTGCCTCCCTCTCTGCCATCAGTTTCAGCCAGATTGGTAGAAATTTTAAACAAGAAGTATTTGTTAAGTTGACTTTCAGTGTTTCAGAACTCAGCCTTTTCCTTAGAAGTCACTTCTTGAACCAGATCCACATGACTTCACATGGTGTTTGAGATTGAATCATTGCGGACTTTAACCTGTCTGCATATTTTTCCTTTTTGTGGTAGATCATATAACTGGAGATCCTGTTTGGGCAGTTTGGTCCAAGCTTTGCAACTATCAGGTAGCCAGGTTTTACCTGTAGGTGCTACAGCTTTAGCTTCTCAGGTTCTTTTGGTAGTGACCTCTTCCCCTCCCCCCTTCTCCGGCCCTCGTCATTATTAACCACCTCTCTTCCTGAGCAACTGTTTAATGGTGAGGTGAAAGAGAATCTTGTCTTAAACTGAACACCTCTCAAAGTGATATGCATCCCCAAAAGTAGACCCTGAATTTTTCTGCAGCATGTAAGTGATGAGTTTTGTGGATGTTGCTTTCCTCCAACTCGGTGGGGCACTGACTTCACTGATCATAGAAATGCCAGACCTTTCTGAGGGCATAGTTTTGTGCTTTTCCTTCTTATTGGTGTAATTTTTTAAGGGAATAGAATGAGTTTTTAGGTCTCTTAGATTCTTTTTCTGATGATTTGAAAGTTAAATTATGTTTATGCTTCCATCAACCATTCATAAAGTTGGGCCTCAGGTGAAGATTTTAATTTCCCTAGAATTTTATAAGAATTTATGAATTCATAATACAGATTTGTTTTATTTTTACATTAAAATGGGAAAATCTTGAACTGTTTAAAAATAGTGGCACCAGACTGGCCGAAACAGGAGCACTGGAAATTTTCACTTTAGAAACACTTGGTCTTTAAAAAAAAAAAAAGAAACACTTGGAATCCCTAGGGTGGTCTGTGAATGTGATGTTCCAATCTGGAAGGTCATCTTGGAAATAGATTTAGTTCCAAGTTTAGTATAGAAAGACTACTTCCTTCCTCCAGGCTTTTCACATTTTGCCCTAAAGCTGCGTTGAGGGAGGGCAGATATATTTTTTCTGTTCCACGACTTTTGTGAGGCTCTCCAATGTTAGTGCTCATATAATGCCTTACAGATATAAGGCGTTCAGTAAATATTGGAGTTGAGTGAGAGAGTGTGGATAAATTTGTACCATAAAACCTCTAAACTAGGCCCTGAGTAATAAATAGTACTATTTATGTAAGTGGAAATAAATCTTCTGCTTACTTCTAGTCAGATTATATCCAGAAAACTGTGGTTAAAGATAGGGAAAGTTCTGAAGTAAAGTGAAAGTAAAAATGAAGTATTTTCTTCTCATGAAGGGTGGTGATGTTTTACCCACTTATTTATAAGGCTTTCAAATATTTAGAGATGCTCACTGATGTAAGTAATTCCTTGGGGGGGGGGGGACTCCCAAACCCCAAAACTTATAGTAAGAAAAAATCATATAATTCACACTTGGATCTCTGCGGAGATTTGGTTAATATTTCACTTGTGTGTCAGGCATTTACTTAGCATGTTCTGTTCCTCATGGAGAAAACTGTGTGAGGTTGAATGGAGCCACTTTTACCTTTTAAATACATAATAGAGCTTTAAAGGAATGAACAGTATAGTTTCCTCCCTCACTGTAGAGCTTAGGGCCCTGAAAATTCTCAGAAGGATGGAGTTATAGCCAATAACTTAAATCCTTGAGGGGAGACTAAGGTTGGGAGCCTGAAGTTGGTGCTGTGCTAGGACAGTTTTTGTATTTGCTGAAGAAAAGCAGTGAAGCACACTAAAGAAAATCTACATGACATTTTACACATCTTTAGGAAGTGCTCCTGGAAACTGCTCTCCTCCATCCCATTTACTATGCCTTGTTTGTTAGGAAATTTCCCAGAGTTCTGTCTCCCACGCTTGTAAGTTTGTGTTGCTTTGTTGAGGATAAAGGATTTAGTGAATTATTTTATCTTTAAAGTTTTATTTAAAATCAAGTAATTAACATATAGTGTATTATTCATTTCAGAGGTAGAGTTTAGTGATTCTTCAATTGCATACAACCCCCAGTGCTCATTACATCATGGCCTCCCTTGATGCCCATCACCCAGCTACCCTATTCCACCATCGCCCTCCCCTCCAGCAACCCTCAGTTGGTTGTCTAGAGTTGGGAGTCTCTTCTGGTTTGGTTCCTTCTCTGACTTCATCGTATTTTATTTTTCCCTCCCTTCCCCTATGGTCATCAGTTTTGTTTCTTAAATTTCACTAATGAGTGAAGTCATAGATTTGTCTTTCTCTGACTGACTTACGAGGATAAAGTAATTATAAAGTAGCATTTTTTTTGGAGCTTCCTCCCCTCCTTCATTTAAATGTTCTGTGTCCTTCTGCTTTTCTAATTTGGAGTGGACCTTAGTCTCCTGCCTTGCAGGTCCTGCCTGATCCTGGCCTTAGAGAAGTGTGATTAGGACCATGACTAGAACATGGTTAGGCACTCCTCTCCCTACCTGTGATCGGCTCTGCTTGGCCTGCCTATCCCTGGGTTTGCAGCTGTGGGTCTCACCGTGCTTCCTTCATGGTAGATGCTCTTGCCTATGTCTCGGATCCCTTACCTTCCGAGGATGTCAGGCTGTGTTTACTTTCTGCCGTTTCTCTTTCTCTTAGATTTCACTGTGACCATCTTTGCTGTTTCTTTGCTCTGGGCTCTACTTCCCTTTTCTATCTCTGACCTCTCTTCTTTTATGAATTTTCACAGCAAGAGGAGGTCATGAGTTGTGAATCTGAAATTTGTTTTGAAATTCAGGCAGAAAAGGTATATGGAAATATATTCACAGTATATGGTATATGGAAATATATTCACAGTTGAATTTGAGGCAAGGGATCCCAAGGTAGAGGAGCGATCCCTGTATAGATGTCTCATCATCATGTTTTTCTATTCTTTCCATTACTGTGATTGAGAGCTAGATTTTATGGGATAAATAGCTTGGCTATTTAGCTTGGCTTTAAAAAGATGGCATTTGATAATACCGGTGCAGAAATGACAGGCCATTTCACGTTTTAAAACCCTGAATCTCCATTAACTCACTCTTTCAAGTTGGTAATATAATCAATATTCTTGTTCAGGGCCTGGTGGTCCTGTGCTTCCCAAACTGACTTCCGAGGAAGAATAGAAATAGTTTTAGTATAGTATTAATGTTACATATTTCATTAGGTTATATTATTTCACTAGGTCTTTTTTTTACATATGATATTTTGTGAAGTAAGATCAAATGCTGGGCTGGGAGGCAGGAAAGCTAGGTTTCATTCACACTCAAGTGGCTCTTACATAAAACTCAAGTATCTTTTTCCTCTAATACTCAAAACAGCTACTTCCATTTAAATTCTTATTCCTTGCATTTTTTCTTGGTGCCTTTTAAACATTCCTTAAAATTTCCAGACAAACAGCCCTTGAGGATGAAGACGAAAGGCATGTATTTCTTAATGTTTTAGTCAAATATTTTAAAATCGTTTTTGAAGGGATTTTCTTTAAATTGGATCTTCTCTTTCCACTGACCTCTATTATAATCCCTGAAATGTGTTCCCGTGAGTAAAATTTAATCCCAGTTCAAGCTGCTCGACTGTCCTCCCTACCTGACCATGAGTACCTTGTTTTCTTTCCTGTAAAACATGCTGACAGATGAGCCAAATAGTTTGTGTTGATGAACAGTTGCTGTGCCCACTTGTACGACGTTCCTGTCCTAGCTGCAGGGGAAAAGCACTGTCTTTATTTCTGTTCCTTCTTTGGTCCCATTGGATATAAATTTATTATGTGTTCTTTGAAGCTGTAAGACCAGCCACAGCAGACTTTCAGGAGAATGCCATCCGCTGGCCTTCTGGTAGCACTACCCTGAATTTACTGCCTGCTTTTAAAATTCTTCCTTGCCAAACTTTCAGTGAATAACTCTTCATATAATTGGGCACAGCTGTAGTTTATTTTATTTGCCAAAAATAATCACTGTCCCCCACCAAAATGGCAATTAATGTCCACTCGGTGTTTGTGACTCTTTTGCTGAGGTTTTGAAAATGTGCCTGAAGTGAGGCTTCTCCAGAAAGAGCCATGTCAGTTCCTTGAATTACTGATTTACAAATCCCTGTTCTTGTGAAAGGTTGCTGTTTAAAGCAGTCTTCTACCACAATTTGGAATGAAGAATCAATTATCATTCCAATTCGTTTCACCTATAGAATTTTTAACTTTTTAATGTGAGGTACCAACTTGTTAGGACTCTAATTTTTCATTTATTAGGTAAAAAGAAACTGTGTGTTGTATGGATGTAACCATATACATGGCAAAAAAAATAGCCCATTAATTTTAAAAATATCTTTTCTAACCTGTATTGAATTCCAGAGGTCCTCACTCAGGTCTTAAACCGTCTGCAAATACTGGTGCTTACAGTGCACACGATGCCAAGAATTTGTCTTAACCAATGCAGAGGCTGAAGGTGAGCCCCTGAGAGGTGTTCATTGTTTTGTTTTGGTTTATTTTACTTATTTCTTATTTGGCCAGTAAGATGTTTTTGTTTTTGTTTTTTTTAAGATTTTATTTATTATTTGACAGACAGAGATCACAAGTAGGCAGAGAGGCAGGCAGAGAGAGGCGGGGAGGCAGGCTCCCTGCTGAGCAGAGAGCCTGACTAGGGACTCGATCCCAGGACCCTGAGGTCGTGACCTGAGCCAAAAGCAGAGGCTTAACCCACTGAGCCACCCAGGCGCCCAAGATGTTTTAATATAATTACACAAACCTCCTTAGAATGGTAGCTCTCAAAGAGATACCTTCATGGGGTCCAGGAAGTCTTTCTTCTTGCAGGTGTTTATCTGTGTGACCCTGGGTTTTAATGTACTCCAGCCAAACAGTGGTAACAGTGGATCACAACACCCTGAATTCAGAAGTAGATAGGAGAACCCAGCTACCCTTTCCTAATTCAAAAATTAAAAGAGATTTTTAAAAACATAAGATAATGCCTCTCTTTTCACTACATTTGTTGTGGTTTTTAATATAGCGATTTTTTAATGAAAACATGCTATTTATGTTAACATGCAAAATATAATTTTATTTATTTATTTATTTATTTATTTTTTAAAAAGATTTTATTTGACTGAGAGAAAGCCCAAGTGGGTGGGGGGGCGGGATCAGAGGGAGACGGAGAAGCAGACTCCTCCCTGAGCAGGGGGTCCCAACATGGGGCTCGATCCTGGGACCCTCAGATCATGACCCAAGCCAAAGGCAGATGCTAACTAACTGAACCACCCAGGCACCCCCAAAACATAATTTTAGATGAATTAATAAATATATTTTAAGTTTCTCAGTTTTGCTTTCTAATATGATAAAATATCAGTAGGTATCACTGACATAAATAAAAGCCCTTTGAGGTCCTCAGTATTCTTGAGAGTGTAAAGAGGTCTTGAGCTAGATCACAAAGCTTAAGAACTGCTACCTTAGAGAATTGCTTCTGTACCAGAATGTCAGTTTAACTTACAGTTTTTAATTACAAAATGGTCATCCGTGGGGAAAAAAAAACAAAAAACAAAACAGTGCCGTGTCTTACTTGGGTAGAAGTAAAATAGGCAGGGAAGATGGAACTGATCCTGAACAGTGTTCATTATCTGAACGGAAAGAGAGGCAGCCTCACCCAGCCTGAAGGTACAGCTCCAGAAGGGGAATGACACCGTGGGAACCACATAACATGGGACTACTGACATTCTCGCTGGCCTTATTATTCTAAGTTGAAGGGAGTGCCTCTTCTCCCATCCTGTAAACCAGTCTTTGGTTTTTTTTTTTGTTTTTTTTTTTTTTTCAGTCTTTGTTTTTTAAAACCCAAGCAGTGGTGAGAAAAGATCTCTGCTTTGACCAGGTCCTACTGAATTGCATAGGATAAGAAATAAGCACGTGAACTTCCAAGATGATTGTAATGTGTAAAGGAAGCACTACAGTTTCATTTTTGTCATTATTAAGATTGTGCTTTGGAAACATAACTGGCTGATGAAAAATAGAATCTTTGCTATTTTTAATCATAATAACCACTTACATTATTAGAGTGCTTTGAAGTACTCCAATGGATGAAATGAATGAAAAGTAACTTGAAGTGTTCTAAGAAGGTACTCATTCAAGTCATGTTGTAAACCTAATATGGTGAGTGACTCTGTAGGATAAAGTAAATATAATTGGATCGGGTCACATGCTTTCTGCAGTGTTCACGTTCAGTGTGTCATCTCAAAATGCTTGATATATGTTTTATATAATCATCTGGCTCTAAGTACTGTACTTACTTAATCCATTACTTTGGTAATCATTTGAGTATTCCCATTATAAAGCAATGAATCATAATTCAGGCTGAAGCTATTGCACATATTCAAAACCAAAAAGTGTCTGTGCTCTATAATCTATTATTAGAAATCTTCGGTGCTGTTTGGCATGGAAAAAACCTAGATTACATCACTATTCCCTGGCATAAGCTGTGAAAGTCACCAAAGTTCTCATGGAGTCTGGGCGTTGAAAAGAAAGTAGATGATGCTTGGTCCTATCTCTTTGTGGTGTGTGATTTGGGGGGAAAAAACAGAAGAGATTAATGAAAATACGTAAAATCCATGTTGGAGCAGAACCAAAGTGAAGTGAAAAAAATGATCAAAAAAGTTTGCAAAATGAATTACTGACGTAGGGTCACGGAAAGTCTAGAAGAGGTAGAAACAGTGAGGCCTATCATGTCTGCACAGCAGTCTAGCTTTGCTGATTAGGGGCCCTATGATGGGAGGAGAGAAGGACAAGTTGAGGAAATGCCAGTGGGACATAGGAAGTACATGAGTTTTAGTGATTCTAGTAAGAAAAATTAAAACTAATAAGAATGTTAACAGTACGTGTAAGATTTTTGGTCTTTTATTTATTATTGTTATTTTTTAAAGAAAGATTCTTTTTTTAAAAGATTTTTTTTTAATTTATTCATTTGAGAGAGAGAGAGAGAAAGAGCTCGAGAGCACAAGTAGTGGGGATTGGCAGAGGGAGGGGGAAAGCAGATGCCTTGCTGAGCAGGGAGCCCGACAAGGGGCTCCATCCCAGAACCCCGGGATCATCACCTGAGCCTAACTGACTGAGCCACCCAGAAGCCCCAGATTTTTGGTCTTTTAAAGCACATTCCAAAGCTGCAATTGAATTATGCCTAAAAACATTAGGTATTGTTATTTTTTAGAGTTGGGGAAAGTGAAGTAGGCAAAGCCCCGCACTAGGGAGTGATGCAAAGGACCCTGATGATACGTGATCTCAACTCATTTCATCTGCATCGCTGCTCTAAGAACTTGGTACTGTGCTCCCCAGCTCACAGATGGGGAAGCTAATTATGGGAGAAGTTGAATAACTCGTCCAAGACTGTACAGTTAATAAGTGCCAGAGCTAGGATTCTAAACTAGATTGTCTGAGTCTGTGCTCTTAACCGATATCTTCTCCGTCCCGTGTGTTGTTTCTGTTATTTTTGGATGGAACATCTTAACTTATATTATAAAAATAATCCAATATCATGCAAACATTTACAGTGGTGCCTAAGATCCTAGCAGTGGCCCAGGGAGGTGACCGCAAATCTTCTGGAACTCCGGGCATATGTGTTTGTTCCATTCCTAACGTTGAAGTCAAATCGTTTTCAGTCAGTCCCGAGAAACAGTAACATGATCGTGTCAGGGCACTTATTCATTAGTATTGAGGGGTTGTTTTCTCATTAGAAGGTCATAACCATAGTGACTGCTCTAACATCCTTTGGACAGTAGGATGTGGGCAGTATATTTCTGCATGTTTTTGAGGAGTTGGGGTTAAATAGGCAAAAAGCAGTTTCTGTGGCCCTTTGTGAGTATTGGTCTGTGCGGCAAAAAAGTGTATCCAGCATGGTAGTTGACCTGCCCACAATATTCATATGGAATGCATTTGGTCATCAAATGATTGTTACCTAGAAGACTTGAGAAAATACCCGTATGGGACTCAAATTAAGTTTGTAACTATGGCACTTTTTACTTTCTTTGAATGACTTCCCTGGAAATTAGAAGTCTTGTGTTCCGTTTCTAGCACCATCGTCAATGTTACCTTTGAGAAACCATTTAAACAGGCTAAACGTATGTTGCATTTGGCAGTGGGAAGGCCATATGCTCTCATGCTGCTTCAGTGCGATTTTGCAAAAGTGAAATTGAGTTTTGAATAGGAATATGTAAAATGATTCTATCACTTATTAAGTAGAATGCATTGTATACTTCATAAATCTAATGTAATTAAAGAACAGACGATAGTGTGGAACTTTAAAAAAAAAAAAGACCTCTTTAGTTTTATAAGATCGAGAATTCAGCTTAATTTTGCCTTAAAATGATTCTTAGTGTTAAACATCTAGTGCTTTTTAAAAATCAGCCAAGATCTCTTTGGACATTTAAATTCTTTTTCTGTTCAGAAATGTCATTAACTTGAAATATAAAGATGCTTTATCAGGAAACTGGTTTGCCTAGCCAGATCGTTTAATGTAGTTATTTTGCGATCTGAGCAGTAAAACCCAAACATTGAGGCTGCTCTCCACAATGCCTTGTTGCCCAGACAGTGATGTCATGTTTGAAGCATGTTTGGTTTGCAAAGGTCCTGCTTTTGATCCTTCAGTTGCCACTTTTTTTATGCAGCTCCTCCTGAATTACAAAGGTACTGAAAGTGATTTGCTTCATTAAGGTCTGTTGCTGACACTGTTGTATTTCATTCCTCATTCTTCCCTTCGCCTCCTTCATTAAGACCGTATTCAAATTTGGATCATGGTTCTACTGCGACATCCATGCCATTATCATCTAAATAGCAATTACATATTCAAAAACAACAGCTCCTCTTTAACTGTCTGTAACTTAACATTTTACATAGATTCAAGTGGGAATTAAGAGTAAAATGAATCTTTTCTTCGTGATTTTCAACCCTCCCTTTCACCCTTGATTTACTAGTTAGTGTTGAATAACTACTTGTAGATGGAGGAAGACAAAATTATTGATTGCTCAGCTTTAGTTTGTAGAGGTATATATATTATAAATTGTTTCTGTACTGAGCAGTTACCTAAGTGACAGTGACCCTGATTAAATCACCCACGTATTTGTTAGACAGCATTTACCCTTTGGGATATAATAGGACCAGGTTTAACACTCTATTAAGAAATTAATAGTTATCTTTTACAAACCTGCAGGCTTTATAACTTGAAACATTTAAAGGAAACCTCTTAAAATGAGTCGATGTATTTGTCCTTTTGTAGAACTCGAAAGTAGATGCAAATTCTAACAATATAAGAATAGACTTTTCTGTATTTTGGCCATCTTAAAATTATATTTTATAATCAGTACGTAGTAAGCTAATTTGACTGAAATGAGCAACTGTGGAGGCAAAGTGTTTCAACAGATTCAGTGGGCATAAATATTAGGGCTTTTTTTTGCTGTTCAATGTGGTCAAAGGAAAGATAGTGCAAAATACCAAATACACATACGTATATTGTATAATACAAATATTGGCAATTATATTGTATAGATCTCTTTTAAGAATTCCTTAGCCAGCCCAAAGAGAGACAGAGGCAGACAGAGAGAGAGAATAGGGAGAAGGGAGGGAGAAGGAGGTAAAGGCAAGAGAAGGGAAGAGAAAGAGAGCCCTAACCTCAAAAATGTTAATCAACTCTTCAATACCCAGTCTTTTGGTGCCTTGCATAATTTCTCACATACTTTACAAATTTCTTGTCATGGTTAAAGAATTTTCTTTCCTGTTTGTCTGAAATGAACTGTCGTTTTTTTGTTTCTCTATCCATAGTCTCAAATGTATCAAAATTATGTATGTGTGAATAATTATATAATGCTTCCAGTGTAGACTTAAGTGCAGTTAGCTTGTGTAGATGTGAACAATAGAACGTTGTTCAGTTGTGGAGTCTTCACCCGTGACAGTCAGGAAGACTCATCCTTGGTCATCTCACCGTCTTTTGTGACCATAAGCCCCGAAGATAAGGTGGCGAGGTCAGATATTGGTGTTCATTTCACAAAGCACCTACCAAGGAGGGTAGAATGCTATAAAACAAAGTGGAAGGAGCTCTGGAGAGAAGGTGGACCATTGGGAGTCAGGCACTGAGCCTCCAAGGACAAAATGAGGTGTATGAGTTGACTAGGGTTGCTTAGAAATCATCTGTCCAAAGAGGGTCTGTTGATGTGTCCCTGTATTACGTTTTGTAATGTTGTTTTGTGATTACCTGGGGTAAGGTCATTACCTGGGGTAAGTGATAGATCTTACCAGGTATTATTTTTACCTCTTCCTTATGCTGTCTTAGTACCTTTGAGCTGCTGTCAGAAAAATACCACAGATCAGGTGATCCATTTTGACTAATTGTTGTATTAAGTGTTAGAGGAAGTCATGGTTGCTGCTGTTGTGTTGTTCTTCTTCTTCTCCTTTGCTACAAATGTCCAGTAACAGTGTTGCTTTTAATCAGTAAAACAAAAGGTCCAAAACGCCCCACATGTCCATCATCAGAATAGATACATAATCTGTGGTATATTCATACAATGCAATGTCATATAAAAATGAAACAACTCAAGGTACATTCAGGGATATGGATGAATCCCAGATATATGATGTTGAATGAGAAAGGCAGATTGCTCAAGAATATTGTATATACATCGTCATTGTGGTTCCATTAATATATGGTTCTAAAACATCTAAAACTAAACTAGGGATATAAATAAATATGGTAGCAGTATTAAAAAAGAGAATGAGGAATATGGAATTTGGAGAGAATTTACCTCTGAAGTGGGGTAAGGGAGAGTGTGGTGGAGCGACTTCACGGTTAAGTAAATTCTATTTCTTGAGTCGTGGATTCATGGATTTTCACTATGTTGTCATTCAGAAGATATTTTCTTTTTACAGATTACATTTTGTGTTTGTTGTTAATATAAAAAATATAGTTGATTTTTGTAGCAACCATCCTTTTTTTCTTTAAATTTTATTTATTTATTATGAGAGACGGAGAGAAAGAGAGGCAGACAGAGGCAGAGGCAGAGGGAGAAGCAGGCTCCCCAAGGAGCAAGGAGCCCAATGCGGGACTTGATCCCAGGACCCTGGGATCACCACCCGAGCAGAAGACAGATGCTTAACCATCTGAGCCATCCAGGCGCCCTGAAGAACTATCTACAGAATGCCAGAAACTCACAGATGGAACAGTTACTTAGAATTTTTTTTTTTTAATGTAGCTCCACACCTAGCACGGAGCCCAGTGTGGGGCTTGAACTCACAACCCTGAGATTGGGATCTGAGCTGAGATCAAGAATCACACGTTTAACCCACTGAGCCATCGGGGAGCTCTTTGTAGCAACCATCTTGATAACGTTTTTATTTCTAATAATTCATCTTTGGATTCTTCTGGATTTTCTAGGTAGATAATCATGAACCTGAATAATGACGTTTGTTTCTTTTTTTGCAGTCGTTATGGCCTTTAATTTTTATTCTCATTACATTATCTAGGGTCTTGTCTAATATGTTGAAATGTGAAAACAAGCATCATTTTCCATTTTCGATTGTGAAGAGAATACTCATAATGTTTGCAATGTTTCACTAGTAAATACAGAATATACTGTTTACCAGGTTACTCCTAATTTGTTATAAGTGGGTTTTTTTAGTATAAATTGGCAGTGAATGTTATTAAATGCCTTTTTTAGATCTCTTCATGAAGTAATTTTTTGCCTTTAATCCTTAATATATAAACAACTTTGCATTCTGAAGTAAAGTCAAAGTATATTTTATTTTTGATAAAAATAAATTACTGGATCCATTTAGCTTATATTTGGCTTGAGTGAAATTTATAATTTTCCTTTTTTGTGCTATCTGAAAAGTTTGGTTCAGGGTTATATTAAACTCATTTTAATGAAGTGGGAAGTATTCCTTATTTTTAAAACAATTTGTTGGAAAATTTGTGTAAGATTTTATTTTAATAGAATTCACTTATAAAATTATCTGGGCCTGGTATTTCTTTAGTAGATAGCTTTTTATCTACTGAATGAATTTACTAATGATTACTGACTGGTCTGTAACCAGTATAAGTTATAGTTTCATAAGAGATTGCTCATTTTTTAAAAAATTCATACTTTATTGCCAGAGAATTTTTTTAAATAACATCTTTCTTTTTTGATCTCTGGGATTTTTGTTGTTATGTTGTATTTCTTCCCCTAATATTGTTTACTGATTCCTTTGCTATTAGTTTGTTTTCTTTCTTTCTGTCTGTTTGTTTTTTTGTTTTGTTTTGTGTTTTGTTTAGCCTTTTCAAAGGTGGGCTTTAGAATTTATTGTTCCTCTCTGTTGTATTTTTATATCCTATGTCGTTGTTTTTTGTTTCTCCCTCAATTTTTCCCGTTTTCTTTGGGATTTATTTTGTTAGTCTCATTCTGACTTCTCAGGCTGGTGGGCTTACTTTTGGTTCATCAATTTTTAGCTTTTTAATATTCTAATATAGTCCTTAGAATGCTCTGTATTTCCCTTCAAATGCTGATTAGCAGCTTCCAATTTTAATTTGTATTCTTTCTGCTAGTTTTCAGTTTTATATATTTTTTCAATTTCTATACGTCATTGCTGAGTTATTTTAAAATGTTTTAAGATTTCTGGGGCTCCTGGGTGGCTCTCAGTCTGTTAAGCGTCTACCTTCAGCTCAAGTCATGATCCCAGGGTCCTGGGATGGAGCCCCGATCTGGCTTCTCTGCCCTGTGGGGAGTCTGCTTCTTTCTGTCCATCTGTCCCTCTCCCAGTTCATGCGCATGCGCTTGCTCGCTCACGCTCGCTCGCTCTCTCTCTTTCAAATAAATAAAATCTTCAAAAAAATATTTTAAGATTTCCAAGTACATGAGATGTTTTGTTTTGGTTATCTTTTTGGTGAGGATTTTTAATTTAATGCATTGTGGGCAGAGATTGTGGCCCAAATGATTATCTTTAAATATGTTGAGATTTGATTCACAACCCAACACCTGACATTTATAGAATATTTGGGAGGGAGGGATAATTTTTAAGTTTTATGAAGATAAATTCTATTTTGGTGGATTTTTTATATTCCACTTACCTTTTTAGTATTTTAGAGTATGGACAGATTGGAAGAAAAATCTGCTGTTACAAAAGCTGTTTTTAACAACTCAAGCTTTGTATGTAATTCTCAGTATGGTCTATTTATTATCTTCTATAATTCTGTCTCAAGATGAGAATTATTACTACTTAAAAGTAGAGTGACTGTATTTTTTGGTCTCAGTTTTATAATCTGACATGTAGGTCATAGATCTCAAATATTTATTGTTTTTCTAAGAAAACCATTGTTTTATTGTTATGAATGCTGTTTTGACATTTGATTTTTATTTTATGCACTTGATTATTACCTTCTTGATTTATTTAATTGGATTTTAGATGACTCCATTGCTGGTTTCCAACATGTAGTTTAATATAGATATATATTTTACCTAGAATTAGTGGTGAAAGCATGTTGTTTATAACAGAGGACAAAAGGTAAATAGGTCAAAAACTTGATCTAAAATCTTTCATATTGGGGTACGCCTGGGTGGCTCAGTGGGTTAAGCCTCTGCCTTTGGCTCCGGTCATGATCTCAGGGTCCTGGGATCAAGCCAGGCTTCAGGCTCTCTGCTCAGCAGGGAGCCTCCTTCCCCCTCCCAACCCCCCTACCCCCAACTGCCTCTCTGCTTTTTTGTGATCTCTCTCTCTGTCAAATAAATAAATAAAATCTTAAAATAAAATTTTCATATTGGCACAGAATAAGAGAAGACAGTAATATTTGAGTTAAATTGGACCCATTAAGATTTACTACTTTGGGAAGATGTTAATAGTTGGTTAGAAAGAAGATTTGCATTTACATTAAGTTTGGGAAACACTTGGCTTAAAATGGCTAAAGATGTTTGCAAAAACTTTTTGGCATTAAACCTATTACTATCTTGATAATATCTACCTTGGTTTACAGTACAGGCATAAAGCTCCTTTTTTCAAGGAAGATTTTGTAAAACTGAACATTCTACTGGACGCACATTTATTAAGACTACTTAGGATAACTTTCAGAAAGTGATGATTAATTCTTGAAATTTTCAAAAAATCCTAAGGTACGAATTTTGAGAATTTTATTAAGATTTTATTTATTTATTTGACAGAGAGATAGAGAGAAAGTGCACAAGTAGTCAGAGCTGCAGCAGAGAGAGAGGGGGAAGCAGGCTCTCTGCAGAGCAGGGAGCACGAAGTGGGCTCCATCCCAGGACCTTGGGATCATGACCTGAGCCGCAGGCAGCTGCTTAACCGACTGAGCCATGCAGGCACCCCAAATTTTGAGGTCTTTATTGAAAAAGTCCTTCATCATGAAATTAATTAATATATATTAATAGTAAGAATGCCTGGTATTTCCCAGTGCTTTAAACATTTCCAAGCACAATGATATATCTTATTTCATTCAGTCTTTCAAATAGCTGTGTACTGTTGTAAGCTGGGCTTTTTGAAGTTTTCTGGAATCGTCAAAGCCTCAAGTTGAATTTGTCTATTTGGTGAATATTGCTAGAAATTCCATTCAGGAATTCTTCATTTTTGTTGCTGAAATTCTTTCCATCTCCATTTTTGATTCATTGGAAGTAATACATTAGCTGAAGCTTTTGTTGTTATTAAAGAAAGAATAGTAACCCATTAAATTAAAATGGAGAGGCTTTTACCTGTTAATATTAGCATTTGTACGTTTTCTTTGCTGCTTACAGCTTTGTGGGTAGTTAACAAGAGCTATTTTAGTTTGACTGGTAGAGTTCCGATTACCAGATTTCATTATTAATGGAAATACAGTATTATCTTTATCAAGATGGAAATATTACATTTATTGGGTATCTTATTGGAAAAATAAGTTTTGTTTCACTAAGCAAAAATTTCTATTTAAAAGTTCTGTGGAGCGCTTGGGTGGCCAAGTTTTAAGTGCCTGACTCTTGGTTTCTGCTCAGGTCATGATCTGGGAGTCCTGGGATCTAACCCCATGTAGGGCTACGCTCTCAATGCCAAGTCTGCTTTTTCTCTCCCTCCCCCTCTGCTCCTCTCACTGCTCACATCCACTCTCCTTCTCTTTCTCTCTCAAATAAATAAATAAAAGTTAAAAATAAAACTAGATTAAACATTAAAAATTCTGTGATTGACTCTTATTATTTAATTACATATGTACCAATTTTTTTCCCCAAAACCATTATTTAAAAATATGATACAAATGTATCTTGGAAATAAGATACATTAACAAAGTCTTGGAAAGTCAAATTTTATTTTTCTTTAATTTTCTCCAAAATACCATCTCTTCCATTTCAGAGCCTCTTCTGTCTATTACTTTGGAAAAGAGGGGTCCCATATTTTCCTTAAAGAATAGTATAGAAGGGAAGTCTTAATTGACTTCCACTTAGGTGAGTTTGCAAATTGATCAGTATTCTCCAGCTTCTCCAGGAAGTCCTAAATATTGTCAGTGTGTAGGCCCTTCCCTGGTGAGCAGACATGCTTGTGCCCCTCCAGCAGAATGGTGTCCTGTCCATGTGTCACACTCTTTGCTCTGCATCATGGATGTCCGTTCCCGTAATAGCACAATTTAATTTTTAAAATACACAAGTATAATGAAGAAGTAATTATTTCTACAAAAACATAGTTAAGTGCTTTGAAAGTAATCCATAGTTTAATTTCTAAGAAGAAAAAAAAAAAGAGCTATCAATTTAGGTGTGGCTAAGATAACCTATAAAAAGAAGTCACAAATCCTAGAGTGTTAGAATAATATACATTATATATCTTTTAGTGTTTTACCAAATGGACTCTCTAAATTATTTATAGAATTTCCCCCCATTAATATGTACCCTCAGCATAGAAGCACTGGAAAATAAACTTAGCCGAAATGAGTGCGCTCCCTGTACTCTAAGTTTCTTCCCATCCCTATCCTTAGGATCTTCGAGAAAGTGACCTAAAAGTCGTAGTTTGCCATCAAATGTAATGTCCTTGCTGTAACCTTCGAACCAGAAGATTTTGAAACGTTTAAGGAGGATATAGGGAAAAACGAGTTTTGAATTTTAATTTGGAAAACAAGTATAGGACAGAGCTAGCAGTTGTATAAAATAGACAGCATCAAACACTTAAAAAAAATAGTAGGGATAGTGAGGGCACAGAGCAAAATCTCCGCTGAAGCATTTACTAAACTTTGGTGAAAACTGTGACTTGAGAATATTCTGAATTACAAATGATACTAAAGAACATAGTTCTTTGTTAGTTCGTTGTTGTTACGTGTTTCGTGTTTTTCATTATCTCAGACAAATTGAAGGCTTTTGTCAATTACTAAGAGACTAATGTATGGTAAACTAATAGTCACAGTTTATTGTTTGTGTGTTTTCAATGAAGTCATGGATGATACCGAAACCATACAGGTTGTGACAGAAATGGCTAGATCTAAGTATGAGAGGAGGAGGGGATAAGAGCAATCCAGTGCCAAAAATCACTATGTCATAGTTACAGATGCCCTAGAAATAGTTGTATATTGTACTGAGTAACAGCCTGAGTCAGGATTCAGTAATGCCAAAATATGGGAAGAGACAATGTCCGGAATAATGCTAGTTCTTCTAAGTAACTTCAGATTATATACTTTCCTAAACAGATACAATTTATTTTTTTCGAATTAAAAGATAGTAATGTTGAGGGGTGCCTGGGTGGCTCATTTGGTTAAGCGACTACCTTTGGCTCAGGTCATGATCCTGGAGTCCCTGGATCAAGTCCCACATCGGGGCGCTCTGCTCAGCAGGGAGTCTGCTTCTCCCGCTGACCTTTCTCTACTCATGGTCTCATTCTCTCTCTTTCTCTCTCTCAAATAAATAAATAAAATCTTAAAAAAAAAAGATAATGTTGAAGGTATGCATTTTTGATTTCCCATTTAACTGAATGTTTATGAAATAAAGAAATAGTTCCAATCACATTAGATAAGACGGCCTCTGCTTCATTTAATCCATCTAGGTTTCCCACTCTAGGGCATTGACAACATGGAGTATTGTAGGATAACTTGTGTTATGTTTTGAATAAATAAATATTTAATAACAAAGAAATCAGCTTGTAATAGTATGGGTCAGGAACTAGGGTAAGGATGAAAGAATAAGTTTGAAATTTGACTTAAGAGTTTGTTTAAATCTCATCACTGCTGTGTGTGCATAAGTTTCTAACTGGCTATGTAAGCAATCATCACAGGAAAGTCTGTTTAGGAAAGTTGCCTGTTCACTAAACTTTATGTTTACTGGTTATTTTAAAACATTACACAACGCAGCTGAAAGTACAGTAGATTCTGTTTATCATAGTTGTGTAGTTTTTAGTCTTTAGGGAAATCCAGTTTTTAGAATTGACACAGTGATTGATTATTTTAGCACTGTTCTGAATAACCTATTCCAGCAGAATGTTTAACTTCATATTTCTATATAATAAACAAATTCTAAAGTTTAGATCAGATGATAAAGAAAAACTGACATCATTCACTAGGGAAGGAAAAATATTGCAGAATTTTTTTTTTAAAGATTTTATTGATTTATTTGACAGACAGAGATCACGAGTAGGCAGAGAGGCAGGCGGAGGTGCGGGGAAGCAGGCTCCATGCGGAGCAGAGAGCCTGATGCGGGGCTCGATCCCAGGACCCTGGGATCATGACCTGAGCCGAAGGCAGAGGCTTTAACCCACCGAGCCGTCTAGGTGCCCCAATATTGCAGAATTTAAGAGTGATCTTTTTTTTTTTTTAGATAATGTGTGTTCACTGTAACTTGACTGTGTTATTTGTATCCTCAGTGGTATTTTGAAATTCCTGATGGGAATTTCTTGTAAGATACTTTATTTTACTCATACAACTATTTTAGTGTTTTAATTTTTTTATATTGTACGTGATATGGTATGTGTGGTGAAGGCATGGGTTGTCTATTGTTTACCATTTACGTGGCATGAATTTTAGTAGGAAACAAGTAGAAATGCATAACCCAAAGTTTAAAATATATACCTCCAAAATCATACTTTAAAGTTATCTTGGAGAAAAAACTACATGCATCCAACAAGTTGAAATAGATGCCTAGTAAATTATGACTATTTGGAAATAAGTATTTTACCCCTCCTCATTTTTCTTCACATCCACAAATCTCCCTTGGAGCCTCTTGTCTGATTATCTTCTATGGATTTGTGATGCTAGGATTTTCTTTCTTTTTTTGTTTTAAGAGTTCTGTTTTACCCCATTTCCTTGCATAGCCATCATTCTTGACTCAAGGGCGTTTATGAAATGTGCACAGTAACAGGCACCGAAAAGACTTGCCTGAGATAGGCAGAAACCTGTTCTTCTTTCTCTTCACAGCAGCACCAGCATAAGCTTTATTTATAGATTAAGTTTAAAAGAAACCACTTTAAATTATGACTCAGTAAGTGTTATATATAGCAGGGGAGATCTATGGGTGTATTTTAAAGCCTCTAGGGTGATTTTGATTATAGTCAAATTTAGAAACCAGTGACTAAGATTAATTTCTTTAGTATTTGCTAGTATGTTTAATTCCAAGCAAGGAGAAAATGGAGATTTTTCTAAATATAAAAAGTACCTTTGGAGCTGACAGAACTTTTATTTTTAAAAAATGTGTTGTGTTGTGTTTTGTCTTGTTTTCAAGAACAGCCTTTCCTGCCTTTTTGTTAATAAAAGTCAGCGATGGCTGAGGTGGCTGTAAACACCTTTGGGATGGATTCAGAAGATCCCAAAGGTACAGTGATGAAATAGGGTTAGCAGACTGTAGGGGAGGGTCACGAATGTGTGATTTTTGAAGTCTCTTCTGTTTAAAACCGATTTTCAGAGCCTTGAATTCGATCCAGTATATGGTATGCTACAAGTGGAAAGATTAAACCCGAGCAGTATAATTAGGGTAGGCCACGGCATCTGTGCTTGGATCGCAGCAACTGAATTTGAAACCAGCTGCAAACTGGTGACTAATCTCTCTGGCAAGCCCACATGAGAGTGTAGGACAATGAGGCTGCCTCAGCCTCATGAGCACATGTTTCTCCAACTTGCCTCCGAGCAGGTGATGGCGATGATGCAATCTGATTATACTTTTGAATGTATTCTAACCACAGTCAACAGTTGAGTCTCACAAGGGATTTCACAAAAGACTTCAAACCAACGAAATAATTTTTCACGTCGTTTCAACTGTAGAAGGCCATGGAAACCAGTATCTTTTTTTTTCACCTTAGTGACTAGTTCTTTGTGATACTTTATATAGTCTTAAATTTGAGAGGTTTTAATTAGTTTTTACATGTGAAACGAAGATGAGAAAAATGTGAAAAGAAGAAAGTGCTTGAACTTGGAGCTCTTACTCCGAATTGTTCACAACTGCTTATACTGATCAATTAAAATAATTAAACTGTTCAGAGTGTTGAATTCTGTGCACGCAGGAGATGGTGAGTTGGTGGGCGGGGGAGGGTTTCAGTGAAACACTAACCTTTCCGTATTCAGAGATGTGCCTCCCTAGCTATGTAACCTTTCCCAATGAGGTGATACTTAACAGTGTCTTGAACATTAAAGGTGTTTAATAAATACTCAGTTTGACTTGGGCGTGAGCCTTTATTTTTCGTCTTTGAAGAGAATAATAGTTTCTTGCAGTATACTACAGAGGGACATGGTGAGGATGAGTAAAGCCATCTGTTTGAGAATGTGTGGCATCTTTGGGGAAAAAAATGCAGTTGGACCTAAAATATAGTCACAGGTATTATTTCAAATGAGGACTTCAGAGGTAGAATGCTTAGAAACTGCCTATTAGTATTAAATTTAAATATAAAAATATATAGCTTGCAGTAGAGAACATGAACTCCCTAGACCATTGAAATGGAATTTGCCAGCGATACACCCCTGAGAAGAAGGGGAGGGAAGGAAGTGAAAAAACCCTCACCTGGTGATACTCATACTTCGTGTACGTCAGAAGCATACTTTGGATGCTTGTCAGAAGTGCGTATGCCAGGGCTTCATCCCCATCAATTCTGATTTTAAAGATGAGGTATGAGTCTTAGGCACCTATTTTACTCACCTCCCACCATATCTCTTTCACACGGTAATATTGATACAACCAAAATTTGAGAATTGCGATGCAGACTACTGTGGTATGATAGTATAGACTTTTAAGTCTACTACTGTAGTATAAACTGCTAAGCTTCCTAATTTGCAAATAAAACTTTCCATTATCATCAGGACAAATAACCTTTTCTCGTGGTAATTATAAAAAGATGTTTTGAAGAAACAATATTGTTGTGTTCGGTTGTGGTTTTGTAAAGAAAAGTCAATATATTTTTTTCGTATATTTTTATTTAAACTTGTCACATAAACGACATTTGACTGAAGAACTAAAGCCTTTAGTGTAGTGAATTGAATGCAGGTATGTTGTGTCTGGTAATCTGAATTTGTAGGAAGCTGAAGTTTGGACCCCCAGAGGAATGAGTGGTTAGTGCGTGTTACAGTCTGACTTGTGTCTCCCATACTAGCTGTTAACCGAATGTATAGTGGTAATCATTCTGTAATATACACATATATCAAATCATCAGGTCGTATACCTTAAACCAAAACAATCTTTTTGGTCAGTTATATCTCAGTAGAACTAGGGGGAAAGAGCAAGAAAAAAAAATTTCAGAGTTAAGGGAAAGGTGTGGAGGTACAGATTTTTACATGCCTTATTTTTTTACAGATTATTTTCCCCTCCTATCCTAGTAGCTGGATAAATTTCCAGTTGATGATGGTGGTTTTCCTAAGAGATGTAAGTGCTTATTTTTATTATTTTAATTTTTTTATTTTTTAAAAATTTTAATTAACATATAACTTATTATTAGCCCCAGGGGTTCAAGTCTGTGAACCGCCAGGTTCATAGCACATACCCTCCCCAATGTCCGTAACCCCACCACCCTCTGCTTACCCCTCTCCCCCCCGCAGCAACCCTCAGTTTGTTTTGTGAGAGTAAGAGTCTTACTTTTATTATTTTATTTTATTCCATTAGAGTTCACATGTTTATTTTTTAAAGTGAGAATATTGGAATGCTTTCTTTAGGTCTTTCTGTACTAATTGGGATTTGTGTGCTCCTAAGCAACAGTAATTGAATATTAACTATGTGAAAAACAAAAAAGGGAATTTGTTTACTAAAAAAAAAAAAAGAAAGAAAGAAAAAGAAAAGACCTACTAACCTCTAGTACCTATGAATGTAACCTAATATGGAAATAAAGTCTTTGCAGATGTAAGCAGATTCAGATGAGGTCATATTCATTGGAGTGAACCTTCATCTAATGACGGTGTCCTCATAAGAAGAGGGAAATTTGGACACAGTGGTATATGCATGCGTGCACACACACACACACGGCCCTCTGGTGATGCAGGTTTAGGGACTGGAGTGGGGAAGCTACAAGCAGAGAACACCAGGAATTGCCAGCAACCTAAGCAATCCTAGAAGAAGCTAGAAAGAAGAAAAGAAGTATTCTCTCCTAGAGACTTGGGAGAGAACATGGCCCTGCTGACCCTTGATTTCAGACTTCAAGGCTCCAGAATTGTGAAAGAATAAATTTTGATCATTTTAATCTCTCAAATCTGTGGTACTTTTTTGTGGCAGCCCTAGGAAACTAATAAGGCATGCGAATGTCTCTTATTTGGGTTTTGACCAAAACTAGATTAGAAGGAAAATATGGAAGTTTCTTTTCTCACATATTCTCTGTGTGTCTAAAGGTTCATGTGCTTTGGACCTGGCATGGTGGGCAAGGTGGAAATCGATTTGCCATGTCAGGGAGCCAGTGTAGTTCTGTTCCCCACCGAAAACCACACTCTACTTCTGCATGAGCATGAGCCATCCAGGGGGCTCCTGCCATCACAACTCAGTTTTTCCTTAAAAGCAGCTCATGTATTTGAGTAAGTACTAAATGGTGATTTCAGAGTTTTGTCCCAAAAAATACGGAAGAGACTTTGTCATCAGCAGGAACTGGTTACCTTTCTGGTTACTTGGACTTTGACTGGAATGAGAGCTCCCATCTCAGGGAAGATCTCTGCAAGTCAATGAATCATCTTCCTGTGCTGCCTCTTGCTCCTCTGATCTTTTGTGACTGCCCATGAGGATTTTGATACTTGTCCTCTCAGTGATTTGATTGAGCTCCCCATCCAGATGTATTCCCCTCCATTTACCCAGTTTCCAACCCTTGGGAGCTCCATTCTGTTGTAAACTATCATGGTGAAAAGCACCAGCCTGAAGCCAGTGACATTGATCCAAGTTCAGAGATGTGTACATGTCTGCAGTTGGTGTTTTGAGCAATATTTTAGCCTTCACTGTAGGTACCCCTGTTGTCAGGTTTACATAGAGAGAGTGTATCTGTACCTAGGAAAATCCTGGTTCTGGTACTTCTCTAGTGGGGGATGACAGGTAAGTCATTTAATTACACTGAGTGCCATTTTCCTCATTTATAAAATTGGAGTGATAAAGTCTATTTTAGAGGTTGATGCATCTGATTAAATGAGTGGCTGTATCTCCCATATCGGAAACTCTTGAGGAATGTTATCTTTGGTTGCTAGAAGAATTGTATCAGGATCCCATCTAATGGCTCTTCACTGTTCATTTGCATATCCATTCATATAGTCTTTCATTCATTCGTTCATTCATCAGCATTTCTAGTGGGTCTACCATATGCCAGGTACTTTGCTAGGCATTAGGAATAAGCGAAGGATATGATGGTGTAGTCTGGGCCCTCCTGGAACTGACCGTCCAGCTGGAGAGACAGACTTTAATTATGTGATCACCTAAATAAGTGTAAAACTACAGCACTGATAAGTGTTGTGAGAGCAGATGACCGTTTGTGGAAGCTCGAGGAAGACTTCCCTAAGTAACATTTGCGCTGGAATGGAAATAGGTATGAGGTAACTGCATGGAGAGAGGAGGGAAGGGAGAGAGTTCCAGGCAGAGGGAACGACAAATCATAATGGCTCTTTAGTGGGAGGGCAAATAGCCCTTGGAGGAATTGGAAAAAAGGCCTGTAAGCTGATGTGCAGGGAGCCAGGAGGGAGTGTGGAACTTGATGAGGTCAGGGAGTTGGGCAGACCTTCACACTAGACCTGGTGGGCCCTGCTAATCTCTTTGTCTTCAGAGCAATGGAAACCATTGACGATCACTGAGCTGTGGGTGAGGGTGACCTGAACAAGTATGGTTTGAAAAGACGCTCCTCCCTTTTTCCCCCTCAATTGAGAGGATTCAGCTCTTTCAGATGGATGCTGCTAACTCTCACACACTTAGGACTTGGCTTCTGGGATCAGGGTTGTCAGTCTGCAGATACCACCGGGCCCCCCTCATCTGTTTCTCACGTACATCATTAATAAGGATGCCGTCTTCCAAACTCCATACCACCTGCCATCTTCTACTCGCTCTAGATCGTGCCCCAGACTTCCCCGGGCCCCTCAACTTGACTCTCTCCCCTTCCCAGCTCCTATGGTCAGTCCGAGTGACGCTGCCGTCTGTGGTGATGCCCCAGCTGACCCCCCACTTCAATCCCGTGTTCTCCAGAGACTTTGCCTACCCCAGTGATTTTTAGCTTTTCTGCTCTAGCAGTTCTCTGCTACGGCCTTGCTCAACATTATATAATCACTCAGAATGAGGCTTCCCCTGGAAACTTAAATCTTAAACCCAGAAATCCTATTCTCTGAAGTCAAGTAGTCCCTCTTGCATGCCACCATTGCTGCTTGTGTAATTGACAGTCATTATTTGCTCAGTCTCTCACCACTTCCTGCCTTCTTTTCTTATCTAGCCTGGAGCTTGCGCCCCGTCATTGCAGTGCTGCTTTGAGATCGGATCTCTCAGTTATTTTGATCTCTGCCAGTTTTCAACTCTGGATAAACCCAACCTTTTCTTTTATCTGCGCCTGCCCCCAGGCTACGAAGCATTCCCAGAGAAAATCACAATTGTGCTTATACAGGCTAGAATAGTTATTGTTGCTTTCTAGTTATCTGAACTGTGAGCACTCTTCTTTGCTCCTTGTTCATCAGCTATGTCTTCACAGAGTGGACGTCAACCTTGACTGCCCATTGGAATCACCTGGGGGTGTTCTAAAACCCAGCAATGGCTTGGTTCCACCCCTAAAGATTCTGATGTAATAGGCCTGGAGTATACTTCACAGGGTTAGACATCCCCAGGTGCTGAGCAGGGAGCCAAACCTGGGGCTCCATCTGAGGACTTCGAAATCATGACCTGAGTCGAAATCAAGAGTCAGATGTTTAACCCAACTGAGCCCCCCCAGGCACCTCAATTCCTGTCCGTTTTAAGAAAATATTTATTGGTATTAGTGAACTGAGACGTCTGACTTTTGGTAAACGTAAAAAAGTTGAGTCTGCTATGAAGTTTCAATTGAGTATTTTTTTCTGAAATTTAGTTATGGTCTTTAACTGCTGTAATCAGTAAATTCTGTGAGAAGAAAGAAGTAGGCAGAATAATAAAATGAAAAAATTATTATTTTTTCAGATCTTCTTTGTTTTAGACCTTCTGATTCCAACACTTCCATGAATATACATCTGGGCTTCCTTTTTATCAATTGCCAGTGTCCTAGTTATCTTTTGCTCTGTAACAAACTACCCAGCTTTAGTGGCATCAAATGACAATTTGTGATTATCTCTCAGAGTTCTGGGGGTTGAGTGGGCATAGTAGGGCTATTCTTGGTTGGGCTCTCTCATATGGTTGTGATCAGGTGTTGGCCGGGGTTACTTTCATTACAAAGCTGGACTGGGCTTGATGTCCAGAGGGGCTTATTCACATAACTGTCAGTAGATGCTAGGTCAAGGTTAAGGCTGTAAAAAAGATTACCTATACATAGCCTCTCCATATCACTTGCGTTTCTCATTGAATGGTGGCTGCGTTCTAAGAGTCAGTGGTCGGAGAAACAGGAAGTAGAAGCTATCAAGCCAGCTAAGACCTGGATCCAGTACAGCATCATTTCCACCATGTTCTCTTGATCAAGGAGCTTCGGAATGTTCCCAGATTCAAGGCACAGAGAAATAAATACCAGCTCTTGATGGGGAAATGTTGCTAAAGAACACGTGATGGAAGATGTTTTGGCCAACTCGAAAATAAAATGTGTCCCAGTCAGTGATTATAGGTAAGGTAGAGAAAAAGGTAATTCCAGAAGGTACCAATATTCTCATCACTTAAAAAAAAAACTATTAAACTTTTTATTTTGGAATAATTTTAGGTGTACAGAAAAGTTGCCAAGATACCTCAGAGCATTTTAGAAATATTTTTCATCTACATCTTACACAGCCATAGTAGATTTGTCAGAACCAAGAAATTGACATTGATACAGAACTATTAACTAAACCACAGACTTTATCGGGATTTTACCAGTTTCTCCATAAGTGTCTTTTTTGTTGTTCTGGGATCGAATCCAGGATGCTACCTTGCATCTAACCACATTTTCTTTTAACATGTTAACCAGTCCCTCTCACACTGATTTTTTTCTTTTCACAACCCATTAGAAAATGGCTTATGTACAAATATGCATCTTTATAAAGAGTAGAATTTTTTTAAATGTGGCCTAAGTCAATTGGAGAATCAATGATCTCTAAAATATATATTAGCTTTTTTTGGATGCTATAAAACATTTTCTAATGAGTTGCTATTAGTCTTCTAACACGGGAAAAACAGTAACATTTCTAATAGAAATATGTAACATCACAGCCATTTTGGGTGTTTTTAAAATTTCTATGTTAACTTTAAACCCTAATCTTTGTTATATTTGTGACAGAAAAAAAATTAAAAATGACTTAAATCAGTGTGAATAAGACTTTAACATTGCACTTTAAATTTATAGACTTCACCATAACCACCATTTTTTGGTGATCCAACATTCAGTCTGATTTTCCACCTCATTGAAAACATTCTCCAGCTGCTGCCGAGTGATTTCATAAATTGCATTCATGATCCTGGCTTGAAGTTCCTTTAAAGAATGTGGTCTGGATGAATACACAGCAGTTTTAACACAGTCCCATAAAATATAGTTCAGTGGGATAGGTCAAGTTTAAAGTTGCACAAGGATTTCATAAACACCCTGAGTAGATGTGCACTAAAACTTTGAATGTGTTATATGGAAAAACCTTATAAGGGATGGCAGTGTTCCAAACGTAGATTGAGTTGGTCATCTATGAAACAATTCCTACTACTGATGGCTCTTAATAGTACCACCTGCTAGTTCTTTCATAGTAAATTGTGTGAAATAACACATTCTGCAAACTGATGAACTACTTATTTATTTAATAAATCCATCAATGAAAGAAACCTCTGTCATAAGAAATGGAACTATTTATTAGACCCAAAAGGTCTTAAGCCAGAAATGTCAGGCATTTTTGTGGACAAAGACTGTTGCAATCTGGCATTGTTTTTTTTTTTTAAACAGCAGCAAGTAGCACACCATACCCAGTTGGTATATTTGTCCTTTATCTGGCAGGAAACTCCAGAATCTCTGGGTAGTCGGGTGAATGCCAAGTTAAACCTCAGAAAGACTTCAGTGGTCTTGGTGTAGTTTTGAAGGTACTCCTAGGCTGTAAGTGTGCACTGAAGGCTGACATTTTTGGGTGTTTCACTGATATGTTTCCTTTTTCAGTTATATTTATTGGTTTAGAGAGGAGATCTTTTACCCAGCCATGACAACTGTTATCCTAGAGAACAAAGTAAACCAATATAAATTTCATATTCCTAAATTAGAATTGTGGTCCTCTCGTTAGAGTAGACATTGCTTGTGTTTTGAAGTTAATATGATTACATGAAATGGACGGTACACAGAAAACATAGCAATTTGTGGTAATTATGTCTAAACAGGCCGGTATGTTGGCCAGACATTGTGCAGAATTCATCCCAGGGCAGTGTTTACTACTGGCCAGTCATGTCAATTAAAGTTAGATATTCTGCTAAAATACCTTATTAATTTTCAACTTGTCACTGAACCTTTCTTTAAATGTTTATGAAAACATTTGGGTTGTTCATACTTACCTATTTTATGTGCTTAACATACTCTGTTTATATTAGTAGTGTGAAACTATCTTGAAACCAGCTACCACACACCAAGACAGATTTCCCACTTTACTGATAAAATTATGTTTCTATCATACATGGTACGAATATCTCTCTTTAGAGAAGAAAATATGAGGGCAGTTTCTGGCTGTTTTAGATAATTCTGAACTTGTAATTTCCTTGCATCTTCAAAGGATTGTTATCAACTTTGTCTTTTCTTTTCCGATTATAGTTAAGAATTAGCAGTGTATGCTTTAATTGTACAGTTTTATACAGTTTTGTTCTTCTCCACCTTATAAAAAAAAGCTTTTGATCCACGTTATCATCAAAGTTATTATAAAGTTAATGTAGAACTTTATATTATAAAGTTAATTAGAACACTCCTTTTGAGATATTGTCCTTAGTTCTGTAATCCTGGGGAGACTGTTGTTCACTCATGGAGTCTTAGAGGTGAGTCTGCCAGAGTATAAATTGAGAATGCTAGGTGAAATTAACCCATTAGACTTATCCTTGTGTGGATGTGAATCTCCCGTCAGTTGCCAGAAATTTTCTGGTTCCTGGACTGGTGATGCAGCTAACTTTTATTTATTAAGATTTTTCATTTTAACCAAGGCCTTTAGATTTGAACCCTTAAGTTCATGAATGTAGAAAGCTTAAGCTTTTGAAATTATCTTCTCTGTTTAATTAAGCTATATTTTGGTGCTTTTACTTTTCAGAGTTAAACCTCTCTTCTTCTTTGGCTTTCACTTAAGTAAAAGAGATTTGTTATTTATTATATGGACAAGTATGGAATCATTACCATACACTTGAAGTTTTGTTGTAAATACTTAAGATCTTGAGGAATATGGTTAAAAGGAAACCATTCACCACACCGTACTGAGAGTTAATGCCTAGCCTAAAAAGCTTTTGTGATCTTTAATTTTCCATTCATCCCCTAAGAATGAAATAGTTACCTATCATTTCCATTGATGTGCATTATCAACTTTAATAATACACCTCTTTGTTTTTGAAGCAAAATGATATGCAAATGATATGATTTGCAAAATGATATGATAACTTTATTTTTCCACTCAAAAAGCAGTGTTTTAAATCCCAAATGCATTAATTAAAAATGCTTTGCAATCTCCCACAATGCTCAGGAAATGTCCAAGACTCTGATATTAAAAAGTGTTTTCATTCTATTTGAATTGCATTACATAGTACATATAAGATTATAAAGTGTTTTATTTATACTTCTAAAAGTATACTTAATGATCTGTTGTGAACAGGGTGGTGTTATTTTAGTGGTTTCAAACATGGAACACTTGGGTTTCATAAAAACCAATGGTGTAAAAAAATTTTCAGGAACACTTCATATAAATTACTGTTTAATAGACAATGATTTGTCCGTGAGAGTGATTATGCCTTAAATGAGTATTGTTGCAAGGTCAGTCAGAGAGAAAAGTTGACATTAGGTGATTGATAGCGTAACACTCTCAAGGGCACAGGTATTATAGCTAGAGATGAGCCATCGTGGTATCAGACTTGAAGGAAAAATAGTGTAATTTAAAGGTTTTTTTTAAGGTACAATAATGTGTGTGTGTATACATACACGTGCATGTGCACATACTGAAGGCTCCTGCAAACTTTTCATCCAAGCCCACTTTTAGTTTGTTATACACATTTCTTGGAGAACCACTGGGAAAGGTCCCATATCTTCATCTTCAGAATTAATTCCTATAAAGGTGGTTTTGATTATCTTGATCCTAAAGTTTTAACTTCCCCAAAGGCTGCTTCATTCAATTTAGGAGGGCCTGAGAACACTCATGATAAATTCCCTCCCATTCAGTTTGCCATAGTAGTTGTGTTCCTGAAATTTTGTGCCACTCTCAGGAATGGATCTCTCACTGTGTGTCCATGATTGGAGAATTGCTTTCCAAAATAAAATCTTTGTATCTCCCGGTGAAAGAGAAATGGTGGTATTTATTACAAAGAGCTTTGCCATTTGGTGAGAGAGAGGGTTATCTTTTGAATATTCTAGTCAAATACGCCAACTGGATTTTTGTGCCGTCCTTTCCGATGACTTCACTGCATTCTTTTGGGCTTTCCCCATCGCAGTTGGGGTTTTCCGTGCTATTAGTTCAGGCTGCACTTAAGTCACTGATATAAATGAGTCCTTTCTCTCCTCAGTTCCCACTGTGAATGTTATACATTCTGACTTGAGAAGCATGGTCTTTGGAGATGTCTGCTGGTCAGATCCTCTTCCGGAGAATGATCCCTTTGGATTTTGGTAGTTCAGTTTTTTGTTGTTGTTTTTTTTTAAGATTTTATTTATTTGTCAGAAAGATAGAGTACAGGCAGGCAGAGTGACAGGCAGAGGCAGAGGGAGAAGCAGGCTCCCTGCGGAGCAAGGAGCCCTATGTGGGACTCGATCCCAGGACGCTGGGATCATGACCTGAGCCGAAGGCAGCCGCTTAACCGACTGAGCCACTCAGGCGTCCCTGGTAGTTCAGTTTTAAGACCTCTACGTGTCTTCTTCCTATGTCCCAGCTCTTGTGCTAAGCCACTGGTCTTTAGGTCACAGCTCCATTTTTCCACTTTCCAGTTTGATGAAGGTAGAATTCTGTGCCTCCTTACCTGCTGAGTCTCTACTTCTTTCTTTTTATCTGGGAGAGTTCTGTTTATTTAGATTGTATCTGTTCACTCAGTACTTTCAGATTTAGTTGGCTTTATTCATTTTATTCCAGTGTGTTCTTCAAATTATCTTATCGATGCAGGCCTTCTGCGATGCATGATAGCCCTTATTTACTTGTCTTTGTTTCACCGAACATATTTTTCTTCATCTAATCAAGTTCCTATAAACATTTCTTCCAAACATCTTGTTCTTTTAGAAAGAGTTCTCTCTCTTTGAATCCTGAAATTGTTTCTTAATGTCTTCATGTAGAGTGACAGGGCAAAATAAGTGACAGACTTGTTCCTCAGTGTGTTGAGCTAAGGGTCACCGTGTCTGTCTGAGCTTTGCCACAGTTCAGAAGGCAAGTGTCATCCCCTGCCAATGCCTCCAGCATGCCTGGACCCTGGCTTCCAAGGGGCTGCCCAACGAGATGGTCACTTACCCTCTTCTGGCCTTGGGAAACAAACCAAAAACAACTGGAGTGGTCATTGGAGCTCTGATCTCCCCGCAGACCCTGCTGCTTCTCCCGGCATGATAGCTGCCTTGCTCTATAAGGGTGATCCTTTTCTTGGCTTGGTCTGCACCCCTGACAAGCAGGTTCTGTAAAACCACATTTTGAGAATCCGGACGTCTTTTGGAGAAGGAGGAGTTAAGCTTCCAAGAATGTGTAATTTTTATTTGTTCATTTAGGGGAAACCCTTATTGTCTAGTGAATCAGACATCTGGATCTGAATCTCAGCTCTGCGACTTGCCAGCTGGGACGTTGGTGAGTTAATTAACCTCTCTGGGCTTCAGTTTTCCTCAGCTCTGAAAGGAAGGTGATGACATGGTCTCAGTAGGGCTGCCATGATGTTTATATCTGAGAATTATGTAAAATATGCAGCCAAGCCCTGGGCCCAGAATGGGTGCTCCCTCAATAGCAGTTTCTCCTTCTCTCCAGCAGAAAGCTGAGGTTTCTGCCCACACTCACCACCGGTTCTTAAATTTGCCTTTTGTTTTGTCCGTGGCTTAACCTCCAGAGCAAATAATCTTAGTCATGTTGGAGGATCAAAAGCTGCAGAAAAACTACCACCACGGTATAAGTGAAAGACAAAACCAGTAGGAAATACTCAGTATTATTTGATTATTTAATCTATGACAGTTTCCCTTTTTTTTTTTTATGACGTACCAGTGGTTGTACTATTATTTTAATGTGTACACTGAGATTTATACAGTTTTAGTTACCCTTATATTTTCGTTTAACAGAAGATGATTGTTTTTGCTTTGTTTATCTGCAAATTTGTGCTAAATTGATCTCCTTGAAGCTTGGCATATCATCTTTTTATGTGTAGTAAGATGAGGAAGAGTGCAGAATGTGGGCAGGTTGCGTAATTTTAGAGTAGCCAAATTTTATGATAAAATGAAGAAGCACCATAATATAAGGTTGGTATATTCAGTTCTTTTAGGGTTTTTTTTCGTTTTGTTTTTTTAGATCTTCAAGTTTATTCAGTTTTTTATTTTTTTTTAAAGATTTGGTGGCGCATGTGCTTTCTCAAAATAAAAAATAAAGAAAAAAAATATTCAGGATTAGTTCAAAAGAAGTGAATAGCTCACTGTTTTTAGAGAGAGCACATGTGTGCGTGCGTGTGCAGGTAGGGAGGGGCAGAGGAAGAGGGAGAGAACCTCAGATCTCACCACCCTGAGGTCATGACTTGAGCCAAAATCAAGAGTCAGATGTTTAACTCACTGAGCTGCTCAGGCTCCCCTTTCTTTTTCTTGAAATCTGTTCCCTTGGTTTTGCTGCTCATCTCTTCTTCATGGTCTCAGTAAGCATCTATAGATTTGACTTATAAAACTCATCCTCATGTTTAAGTCAGGTTTTCTTTACTGAGTGGTGCTTCATGCTTAGTAGTCTAGCCTGAATAGTTCTCATGGCTAATTGGACCAAATCATGTCCTGCACATTATTTGTGGTGAATTACAGTAGGAGATTCCCAGTGAGAGACAGTCGACCCTCGTGGCCAGGGCCTTGCTTGGCCTCTGATGTTCATTAGACTGGAGTTCACATCTGGTGTATATAACATTAATTAGCTGTTGGTTTTTGGGCAGGTCATTACTATATACCTCAAACTCCCTATTTGTAATGGGATAATTCTGTAATGGAACAATCTGCAGTGGAATAATAATGCCTAATTTATCAGATTGTTGTAAAGGTTAAATGAGATACGTATCAGAGGCTTAGCCCAGCACATGTATACACTAAGTCTTTAATAAACATTAGCCATTATTATGTAGTAGAAGATACAATGTTATTAAAACATTCTTACTCATCACCTTAAACCAAGCAATCACATAACCCAGTTTTCATATTATCAATTGAGACAATGTATTCTAAAACCAAGCTAATAGAAAAGTCATTTTTAATATATATAGAATGATAATTATTTTGAATTAATAAGAGGGCCTATAGACCATTAAACAATAGTTAGCTATTGAAAGAATTCATTTTCTTGAAGATGTTCAACATATGACCAAGGCCTAAGGTAGGCATTGGAAGGATGTAGTAAGTATACTTTATGAAATTTTTCCAGTATGGGATCTGACTCGCTGAACTTAAAAATGAAACAAAACAGAAGCTTGTTCTCCCGTGCCCATGGTGCCAAAAAATAAATCACTGCTGTATTCATCAAGTCATAAAATTTAAATCACCTCTATTTGAGTTGGATAGCTCAAAGTAGTATTTGACGCTAACCACTAGTTCAAGCAGAATCTGGTGATAGTTAATGGACTATTGTTCAAGGTCAGTTGACACTAGGTTGTTGCCTCAATATTAAAGTATTGCAAAAAATATGGATATAAAAAAACTTTCATTAAGCAGTGGATGTAAATGAACTTTAATCCTCTCACCAGATGTATTACAGTTTATGCTGTGTTTATGCTTAATGCTATGCATTAAGAAAATTTTCTTGCTTTAGCTTTACCAATAATTTGTCTTTTTCTGAGCTCTCAGGGCTGTGGCTACCTAGCAACAACATGTGTAGGCATTTCTTTATGTGCCTCTCCTACTTTCGTGTTTTTATAGGCCAGAACCCCCAGCCTGTATCCTCTCTGGAAGGCTGCTGATCCACAAAAGTGGCACCTTCTTTACCCGGGACAGTAAAGTGCCAGTGTTTTTTGTTGTTTTGTTGTTGTTTGGGTTTTGTTTTGTTTTATATCTGCCATATTCAGTTGCCTTGACCTGGCTGCGATTGGAATCAGCTGGTAGCTTGAAAGTGGAGTTGTTGGCTTCAGGGCCAATGTACCCAGGTGAGATAGAGTTCCCGGGTGAGAATTAAGAATGGGCAAGGGATATAAAAAGGAGGGGCTAGGGAATGAAATCCTGTTGTTTGGATTCCCGAAGGAGCGGGCAGAAGAAAGGGTAAGAAACTCTTTTTACTTCTCAGCACCGTTCAGGCATAATGTCTGAAGTGATAGGAGTTACAAACTTTTAAAACAAAGTATTTCAGATGTTGCGTGGTTATTACTTAAGTATACCTGAAGTAGCTTAGGTTATGTTCTTTTAAACGAGGAAATGAGCTTAGTTTGCTCAAACATCAGGCTTTGCATTTGACCACGGGTGAGGCTGTGTGCGCACTTGGTCACGAACGGCATCGGCAGGCGCTGGAGGTTTAGCCACGCGCTCAGTCTCTGTTCCGCTGTCATCATTTTGCTGGGCCTCCGTGAAATTCACCCCACACTGTCAGCAGTTGCTGAACTTCAGGGGAGATTTGGCCTTTCCCCGAGTTGCTAACGTCTGCCCTTTGCACGTCAGGCTCGACAAAATAAACCGGCTCTTGGTAGCAGGCACCCCTAGCTCTGGTCGTGTTTCTTTGAGGTGCGGGTTATTTACGCGTGTGCAGTATGGTTTAACCTCAGTACCTGTGCTGTCTAAAAACAATCGGAAATATTAGCAAAACTTACACTCTTCAAGACCATGTTTTTCTCAAGGAGGCTGACAGGTGTTTCTAATGATAGCACAGATTGAGCAAAAGCTTTAGAAACGCTGGATATTTCTGTCAGGGTCAAAAGCAGTTAGTATTTCTTGAAATATATGTGTAAAAAAGTGGAACCTGAGTTTATACAACTCAAGGTATTTCATGATCTTCTGCAAAATTATAAGAGTTTCCTGTGGCCACTTTGGGATGACAATAAATTCATAATGCGTACCAGAACTGACCCGGCTTGCCAGTTTGTTGGTTAGAGAAGCTTCTCAAGATGTTCAGCTTCTGTGTATTTGTCTGTACAAAGGGGAAGCACAGGAAGGTTAGTCAGGACTTGGCTAAAGAGAAATCCGAGTAAGCTTTGCAGTTCCTGTGTCAGGGGGAAAAATAGGAAGGCAGCTTAAATAAGTTAAGACTGTTAAGCATCTAATTACTAGGTGGTGAGCCCCTTTGTTTCCCCGTAATAGGAGCATAATGTTAAAAGTTCCTGAAACCCTGGAATTACCACTACTTTCAAGGCATGAGTCAAATTTGAAAATCGGAACAGTGGGCTAAAACTTTCCACTGAAAATTGGTCAGTCGCAAATTTTAATATGAAGGAAAAGCATTCCATCATTTGGTAGAAATGTACATATTTATGTGTGTATATCTGTATATATATTTTTGCATCCACCTCAAAGAATGTTTTGTGAGAATCCGTGATTACCCTTTGTGTCACCTGTCTCCTAAAAGTATCACCTAAATCCTCTTGTAGACGGTTGTGCATATAACTTCACACCACTTCTTAGAAGACTGATGTTTTCTATCCACAGCTTAAAATACTTGATTTGTCCTCAGTTGTTTCCAATTTTAAGTTGGTATTGCCTTTGCTATAGAAATCTGAAGTTTTAGAATTTTGAGACTTGAAGAACAAATTCTAGTACGACATATTTTTCATAACCGTTCATAACACTATCTGCTCTCACAATCTGCCTTTGGCATTACCCTTTCCACTGTGAAGGATTCATATCCCTTTTTATGGCTTATTACCTATAGCAGTCAATAGATTCCGTAATCATTTTCATTTCTTTGGATTCTACCCAGTGCCCATTTACGTCTTGACATGTAGCTATGAGAATTAAAGACAGTTTGAGAGCGGAAATAAGTTGAAAGTCTTCCTCAGCCAATGCCGAAATCAGGAATTCACTGTTTCTCTAAGTCCTTGTTAAACCCTGACTTTTAGGCACGATTTTTTTTTCCCTGCACTCCATTCATTTGATGGAAACATTAATTAAGTTAATAGCATGGCAGCGTCTCCCACTGCCACTGTGAGTCCCTGAGCAGTAGTGCACGTTACATTAACTTCTTGAGGTTATAAAGCCCCCATTTTGCACGGCGAAGCAGTAATTTCAGGGCTTAATGAAGTTTCCCCAGGTGTTTAACTTAATACGAGAACTCTGAATTCCTTCTAAGTGCAAGGAAAAAAAGTAGTTTTTTGAAACAAAAAAAAATTTTTTTAGAGAGTTCACAAGTAGGCAGAGAGGCAGACAAAGAGAGAGGGGGAAACAGGCTCCCTGCTGAGCAGAGAGCCCGATGTGGGGCTTGATCCCAGGACCCTGAGACCATGACCTGAGCCGAAAGCAGAGGCTTTAACCCACTGAGCCACCTAGGTGCCCCTGAAACAAAATTTTTAATAGTGAATTAAAACAATTATAGTTGAGGTTCTCCATGCTTATTAAACAAGATTAAACTGAATAAACCTGATGCCATTGGCTTGCTGAAAAACAATTGTGAACTTTTCCATTAACTACAATTAATATGATAAGGACTGAGCAAAACCTGCATTTTTTCTTCCGCTAAAAATGGGACTATACAGTATAAGGCTTTAAGTCAGCTTACTAAAAATTCAATACATTTGTAAAATAAAATGACAAAATAAATTTTCTGCTCCTAAATAAAATGTTTCTGTCTTTTGATATAGCAAAACTAACCAGTTCGTGATTAGAGTTTTATTGAAGAAATCTTTCTTACCAACTGCCTCTTAAAACTTAGCATAATAAAATTGTTGTTGAAGAGTGACTGAGTCCCCTCCATTGTGTAGCACAGGGCCTGGAACATAATAAGTAGTCTGCAAACGTTTGTTGACATGCTAAAGATTTACATGGTGATGACCTCTTTCTGTGTAATATTTGCTTTTTTTTTTTTTAAGATTTTTTTTTTGAGAAGGAGGGAGAGAAAGCGAGAAAGAGAGAGAGAGAGTGTGTGTGTGTGTGTGTGTGTGTGTGTGCACGAGCAGGAAAGGGAGAGGAAAGGAGAATCCTAAGCAGACTCTGCACTGAGCACAGAGACTGACACAGGGCTCGATCCAAGTACCCTGAGATCAGGACCTTCGCTGAAGCTAAGAGTTGGAAGCTAAGAGTAGACTGTGCCACCCAGGCACCCCTAACATTTACTTTTAATAATCAACAGCTGTTGTTTTTTTTACATTGTAATTATTATCTAGGTTCTACTTCTATTTAATTATCTTTCTAAAAGTCTTTTTATTAGATTTAATTTAAATGTAAACGTTTGTACTAGGAAAACACATGTTCGTGTTTGAACTCTCCCTTTTTAAATGATTGAAATATAATTGATGTACAATGTTATATTAGTCTCAGATGTACAACATAGTGATTTGGCAATTCTGTGTATTACTTAGTGCTCATCACAATAACTGTAGTCAATATCTGTCGTGGTACAACATGATTACAATGTAATTGACTATATTCCCCGTGCTGTACTTTTCATCTCCATGACTTGTTTATTTAATAACTGGAAATGCATACCTCTTGATCCCCCTCACCTGTTTAACTCATTCCCCTTGCTTCCCACCCGTCTGGTAACCACCAGTTTGTTCTATTTAAGAGTCTGTTTTGTTCATTTGTTTTGTTTTTTTGATTGCACATATAAGTAAAACCCTATGGCATTGGTCTTTCTCTGACTACTTTCACTTAGCATAATACCGCCTGGGCCTAATCCATGTTTTTACAGATGGCAAGATTTCATTCTTATGGCTGAGTAATATTCCACGGTGTGTATATGCCACATCTTTTTCCATTCCTCTGTCGACAGACATTTGGCTTGCTTCCATATCTTGGCTATTGTGAATGCTTTCCCTTTTACACATATGTTTAAAAAAACATTAAACCTGTGTTTTTGTATCTGGAAAGATGAAAAGGAAATGGTTACAGTGGTTGCTTTCGGGGCCCGGGAGTGGGTGTTGGTGGAGAAGGGGACTCTTCAGCAGTTAATACGACAAATATTTGTAAAGCACCTATTAGATGCCAGACACTATGCAGAGTGTTGGACATATTGGGGGACTAAGACATCGTCCCTGTGTTCATGAGTTTTAGAACCTAATAGGAGACCCAGGCATTTAACATACACAAACACACACACATATATGTTTATTTACTTACTAACAGGAATGAGTGATATGAAAGAAAGAAACGGATGCTATGAGGCAGAATTTATAAGAGGAAAGTAACTTAAGGGGGGGTGTTGTTTAGGGAGGCCTCCTCAGAGTGATATTTGAGTTGAACTGGAAGGATAAATCAGAATTAGCTAGGCAAGAGGTAAAGGAAAATGGTAGAGGAACCAGCATGTGCAAAAGCCCAGAGGCAGTGAGGATTTGGGCTTCCTGGAAGAACTGAATGAAAGAAGACCCACAACACTGAAGTGCAGGGAGGGAAGCAAAGAACTGGAGTGAAGGTGAAGAGCAGACAGGTCAGAGCATACAGGGCCTGGGAGTTTGAGTTTTGTTGTCAAGGACAAGGGGAAATCCTTGAAAGTTTTTTAGGCAGAGGAGCAATAGTATCTGGTTTGCTTGTTTTAATTTAAAGACCTCCCTCATTGTTGGAGGGGATAATGAATAGGAAGTGGTCTAAGACAATAATAACCCAGGCAAGCAAGGCTGACGACTTTGGCTAGGATAGTGACCACGGAAGTGGGGAAGAGTTGATAGGTGGTGTATGTTTTTGGGGACCTGATGATGGATTAAATATGGGGACAAAGAGGTACCCTAGAATGAATCTCCGTGTGTGCTGGCATGAGCCATAGGGTGGAGGATACAGAAGTCTAGAGAAGGAACAGGGTTAGGGGGAAGATCAAGAGTTCAGTTTTTGGACAAAGTAGCTTTTATGTAGTAGTGGAGGTTTATAGCCGACGTTGAGCGTGTAGTGTGAATTTGAGACTATTAGGATGCACATGGTATTTACATCTTTGTGAATGGATGCAATTACATAGGGAGGGCATGTTGAGAAAGAGCTGGGGACCCAGCCTTGGGGGACTCTCAAACTGAGAGCTTGAGTAGTGTCAGAGGAGCTCATAAGAGCCTAAGAAAGAACGGTGGAGTCCAGAGGAATATTGAGGAGAATGGGTGTTGGGAAAGCTAAGATGAGAAGTATTTCAGTAAGAGTTAGGCCCACCTTTTTGTGTAAGTTTGTATTACTTTTATAACTTATGTGCATGTACATATATATTTTTTTCCTAGAAGATACATTTTATTACTATTCAAAAAACAAACCACCGGGGCACCTGGGTGGCTCAGTGGGTTAAGGCCTCTGCTTTCGGCTCAGGTCATGATCTCAGGGTCCTGGTATCGAGCCCCACATCGGGCTCTCTGCTCAGCAGGGAGCCTGCTTCCTCCTCTCTCTCTCTGCCTGCCTCTCTGCCTACTTGTGATCTCTGTCTGTCAAATAAATAAATAAATAATCTTAAAAAAAAACCACCATGTAACTAAAAATGAAGTTAACTGATGAGATGATCTTGGGCAGACTCTTTTAGACTACTTTTTCTTAACATACAATTACAAAAGATATGTTCAAGCACCTGTACAAAATACATACAATACAGAGTGGGAAATATACAGCATGCAGAATCCAAGCAGAAGGATTTTCACAAAACGTGTATCCTATTTGCCACATATTCTCATTAAGTTGTCTCTGCTGGCTGGATTCGTAGAACTTTTAAGACCCATAAATGTGAAGGTTGAATTTAATTTCGTTTTGATTCTTGCCGTGTTTGTTCTCGTGTGCCAGAACTCGGCAGAGTAAGGATTGCCATGCCGAAGTGTTTTATTTCTCCTTCTTTGGGTAGTATAGCTGAACCAGTCAGACTGCAGGAATGTGTCTGGTATTCCCTGAGCCCTTTTGTAGTTGTAATAGCTGATGCTACTGAATTATCTTGCTAAATGATAGGCTGTTCGCTCCTGGAAGGAAGACTGGTCTAATGGGAAGAGCATGGGCTTGGATCCAGTCCCAGCCCTAATTCTTACTCCTGCAAATTTGCGCAGGCTACTTAATTTCTTCATCCTCCTGTGTGAAATGCCTATTCATAATGAATACCTACCTTACAAAATTTTTTTGATGATTTATGTAATAAAGTTAAGTATGTAAAATGCTTAAGAAAATATCTTGTGCCCTTAATAAGTGTATTGCTTTTTAAAAGATCTCATAAAAAAAATAGTTTCTGGTATCTCCCAGCCCTTGCGTATAATGTCTGTCAGTAATTATTTTTGTCATTTAAGAAGATTACATTTCTTTTTTGTCACAGAAGCTGAGATTTCACAACACATGATACTGTTTACAAGTTTATTTTTCATTAAGGCATACCTGATGTCCGTATTCTTTGCTCGGTCTCAAAGTGCCTTTTCCAAGTCACAACTTCTTCAAAGGATGAATACCGCTAATTCATGAAGTTAACACCTATAACCAAAATTTTCAGGTGTAGTGACTTTCAAGATTGTCAGTTGCAATATACATATATGTGTGTGTGTGTGTGTGTGTGTGTGTGTATGAATAATCACAGATGTGAAATTCTGTGTTCACTTATCTAAAAGAAGCTCGATTGATGAGAAAGTTACTATTTGACATTTACATTTTTCTGGCTTCTGATATTAATGCTTTACTTTGTCCAAAATGAGACTATGGTGAATATTGACTCCTCTTTCTGTCCAAATAGACTTGCTGTAAATGAAGCCCATCAAAGTGCTGTATGTTCAAATATAATCATGTTAAAGTAATGATTCTCCGTATTTAGGGAAGACTTATAGAGAAATATTTATTGTAAAACACTTAGGTTTTACACTGTATGCACTAAATTGTTTTTGCTTGGTCTGTGTGTGTATGTGCATTTTATATTCCTGTTGAAACTTGAAAGAGGTGCTGTATATTTAAATATCTTAGTTTATTCACATCAGTGTGCTTTTCTGTTTAAGTATCTATCTAGAATTGGTTGGGAAGCAATATAATGAGATTTGGTCCGGCAAGTCAAAATGAAATGAATACAAATTATTCACATTCTGACAAATAAGTTGCTCTAAAATCAAAGCAGGAGAGTAAATGTAGTGTGAAATGGTACACAAAATCCAGCCAGAGCATAATTAGCAAAGAATAGTAGAAATGCATTTGTTAAAACCTGAATTGTAGGTTAATTTTCAGTTAATTTTCTCACAACAGGAAATAGCAAAGCAGTTAAGAAACATCATCTGTTAAAAACAGTATTAAGGCAGGTTAAAGAACCACAAATACAAAGTATATAAATTATAAAATTGAAAACAGAACGTTCAGTAGTATTTGATCTTGATGGCCTTAACAGATTTGTTGTTGTTTTACTGATTGGTTTATTTCAATAAATTTTTCAAGATCCTATTAATACTTTCCCCCTTTATATGTGTATGGGCATATAAAATCTCTTAGATATGGGATTTTCCTCCTTTGGACAAAGTCAATCTACTAGAGAAAAGACATACTAATAATTAAAGCTGGGAAGGTAAGTCCTTTTTTTTCTATTCTGCACTGGTTTAAAAATTTTTTATTGGGGCAAACCATACATAACAAAGATTTCCATTTTAACCATTTTAAGTGTAGAATTTAGTGACATCCATTACATTGACAATGATGTGATATGACCACCGCAGTTTCCCAAACTTCATCATCACCCCAAACAAACTGTATTTTTTAAAATCTTTACTGAGACCTAATTCACCTGCCACCTGCCATATCATTAACTTAAAGTGTACAATTCAGTGGCTTTTAATATAATCAGAGTTGTCCAACCATCGCCATAGTCAATTCTAGAATATTTTCATCACCCCAAAAAGAAACTCTGTACCCTTTAGCAGTCAGACTCCATTTTTCCCCAATTTGCCTCTAAAGGTTGCCCTAATCTGGACATTTCATATCCATGAAATGATATAATATCTGATTGTTTGTAACTGGCTTCTTTTACTTTTATGTTTTTAATGCTCGTCCACATTGGAACACATATCATTATGCCATTCCTTTTTATCTCCAAATACTGTTCCATTCTATGGCTCTATCACTTTTTGTTTATCTGTTCATTAGTCTATCAATATTTGGTTTCTACTTTTTGGCTATTATGGATAATGCTTCTATGAAATTTGCATACAGGTTTTCTGTAGACATGTTTTCATTTCTTTTGGGTATATGCCTGGGAGTGGAATTGCTGAATCATATGGCAAATCTATGTTTAACCATTTGAGGAGTTGCCAGTATGTTTTTGCAAAGGAACTGGCCCATTTTATAGTAACTGTGTTGGGGGGGGGGTGGGGAGGGTCCCCGTTTCTCCACATCCTGGCCAATTCTAATAGTTACTGTATATCTTTTCAATTTTTCTAGTCCTCTCAGTGGATGTAAAGTGGTACCCACTGATTTTGATTTACATTTACTTGATGGCTAATTATATGGAGCATCTTTTCAGGTGCTTATTGGCCATTGATAGGTTTTCATTGGACATATGTCTATTCAGATCTTTTGCTCATTTTTAAGTTAGGTATTTGCTTTTATAATTGAGTTGTAGAAGTTCTTTACGTATTCTAGATATAAGCCTCTTATCAAATATGTGATTTACAGGTATTTTTTTCTTATTCTATAGGTTGTGTTTTTTGAGACTTGACTGTTTCTTCTCTCGGGTTTCTAATTACATTGTGACTTTATTTGGGGTAGTTCTGAACTGTTTATGGGATGCGCATATCAGTGACAGAGTGAGAAAGGTTACTTCCATTTCTCTGTACCCACGAAGTCCATTTCCTCACCCTGCACTCTGTGCTGTCACATTGATTCAGGAGACATTTATTTTGGTACTTGGCAATGTGCTGGACTCTGGAACCAGCTTCTGAGAGTAGGAGAGGGAACTCCTTTCTTAGAGTCTGGACAGGTCAGAAAAAGTTATGTTGTCAGGAAAAGCACTGCATCTTTACAAACCAGGGAGAGTTTATTTTGTTAGATTTATGCTATAAACTTGCAAGACGTTGAAGGAGACTTAAATATCACTGTGTATATTTTACTTCATGGTGTGTAAAAACTAGTGTAGTGATTCCAGCAAATGGTCTGTATCCCCACACTGTCCACTGTCCCTCATCAGAGCTCTCTGTTCCGTCTCCTGGGCTCTGGAAGCTTATCCTGTTGGGTCACTAGTTTTGTCATTGCTCGGTGGTTTCTTCTCTCCATTTACCCAAGTCTTATCTGATTTCCAAGGCCTACCTGAAGGTACCCATGATGGTGTCTTGCTGATCACTGATGATCTTCTCTTTTCCAAGTGAGTGTGGTGCTTTTGAACCTTCCTTGTGTCTTCACCAATAGTCCCATCTTTGCTTCGTTGTCCTCCTAGCTTGCATATACTAGAGTTCAGACCATTTCCTTCTTTGGGATACTCCCCACAGGGCTGAATGGACGAAATTCGAGCAAACAAGAGTTTCTGGTCTAAGCCTACAAACTCTTGGAAAAGTGATGGAGGGAAACAGAGTCTGGGAAAAATCAAATAGTGGTAGGTTAACAGATGCTGAGTTGATACACTTAATGAAACAAGCTGTTACGCTGAGTTAATGGTGACGAAAATATACAAATTCAGATCTAGTTTAGGCTATTTAGCATGTCCCTCCCTCCCACCCCCATGTTTTTCATGGGATCCACACTTTGAGTAGGCTGACTTGGAACTCTCATATGCTTGAAGTTTTCTATTTCACACATGTTGCCTAAATATGTGCCCGTAGTTCTTGCTTTAGCTACTGGCCTAATAAAAGCCTCTTGTGAATGCTTATCACCTTGTAAAGTAGTTACCAGAGCTACAGTAAAATTTGCCTGCAAGTGAAAAGACTTTGACTTCCCTAGGGGGAGAATAAAAAACATATGAGACAAACAGCAGCAACTGAAATTATCAGGTGTAGAAAGTGGCAGAATGCCAGCCAAATGCCCTGTCCCTAAAATGTTCTAAACCTTTATCTCAGCTCACTAAAAAGGCCACCTTGTTTAAAGAACTTCAAATACAAACTTGGAAATGTCTCATTATTTTGGTACAGTTTACACAAACAATCCCCCTTTTTATTGCTATCTTCAGGTATTAAAGCCCTAAGAGTTACAAGAATTTTTTTAAATGTTTCTATTTCTTTTTTAAAATGGTGGGTGGGTGTGTGTGTGTGTGTGTGTGTGTGTGTAAATTGTTACTGAAAGTTGTTGCCGTGTTTGTTTTAGATACTTCAATATAACTAATCAGAAATGATGTTGATAAGTCGGCAAAGTGGCCTTCAAGGGTGTGATAAGAAATGGTAATGGGAAACCTTCATTAGCTATTAGGCCATGAGGACCTTTTTTTTTTTTTTTTTTTTTTTTTTTTAAAATAATAGAGATGGAACGGGTTGGTAAATCTTGCTGTTGTTTGGGTGTTGCCATGGGAGAATAGACCATGTTATGTAGAGATATTTTGACGTCTGTCCTAGGGCAGCAGACAATTCTAGGCTCAAAAATATTGGTATCTTCTTCAAAGTTACTTTTTTTTTTTTTTGAAAGTTCACTCAACTTTTTGCTTTATAATTCTTTAAGTTCTTAAACCCAGAGAGTCTTATTCACTGAAAACCCAATTATAGTTAAATGCTTTATTTCCTGAATAATCACTATTTTTCCTACTATTATTAATACCACTTTGTTTGCTGAATATTTTCTTAGAGAACATTTCAGAGATGCTACTTTATTTTGATTCCTTCAGAAATCCCTAGAATAAGGCAGGGCAAATGCTCTTATATTGATTTAGGGATGAAGGAAGCTGAGGTTCAGACATACCAAGTGGCTTGCTAGAGGTCACAGGTAGCAGGGGATAATTTTCTATTTCTCTGCAGTGCCAATCAGAAAGCTTCAAATCTTAGGGGCACCTGGCTGGCTCAGTTGGTAGACCATGCTCTTGACCTTGGGGGTGTGAGTTTGAGCCTCATGTTGGGTGTAGACATTACTTAAAATCTTTAAAAAATACACAGAGCTTCAAATTAGGTTATTGTGGTACTTCACAATTATGAAATGTATTTTTGACAAGAAATAATAAACCTTTTCATCAAATCTGCCAGAAAGGCTGCCATATTAGTAACTCAAAACAAAACAGAGCTGGAAGTTTTGGGTCCTTTCATCTCTCTGACTAAGCCCACTCAGTGAAGGTTTTGGGAAATGGAAGTCTTCATTGTTGTTTGCTGAATTACTCTATTTCTCTATATAACTGAAAGTTCAGCCTTCATTATTTTCAGTTTAACAGATAATTTTCCTTAAAAGGAAGAGGAAATTTGTTTATGTTCTTGGAAGAAAGTATAGTAATTAAATCTAAACCATTAAAATATTAGAGAACATAAGAAATGCTGTTTCTGGGCCAAAATATAAGAAAATCAGGTGTAATTACTTAACAAAGTATATGTTTAATTGTATGCATTATGTTTCCTTCTATATATAAATTCAATATTTTTGTTGTGTTATGTATTTATGTAATAAAGTTATATGATATAACTCCCATAAACCAAGGTCTATTCCATGGATTAGAACATATTATAAATTCAATGCTTATCCATAAATAATTATTTAGAGAAACTTTATGGAGCCAGCAATGACATTTTGAAATTGCTACTATAAAACCAGATGACCAATCCTGGAACTGGAATATAAATTAGTCAATCAGTCTTGTTAGAGCTGCCAGATTTTTTTTTTTTTTTTTTTTTATGGGAGCAGGTAAGGTGAACTTTATCTTTGCCTTGGATTTCTATTTACAGCAAATTATTCAACATTGTGCTGTGGTGGTACTTGATAATACAATCCTAATGCGGATTCACCCATTTGCCAAATTTTATGTAATAGCTGTTGCCTTTTTATACTTGTCTAAATGTTTTATATCATGTTCTCTCTTGAATAGTAGTACATGTTAATATACATAAATTTAAAATTTTATATTTTTAGGGGAAAAAATGGGAAATGTAATATTTTTCACAATAATACTTTGGGATTTAGCTCTGTCATTGTAGGTCTGGCATAGTCATCAATAAGTCTAGGAACCACCAAGATTCCCACATTCCTGACGCCTCTTTTTGTCCCGTTTTATTACTGTGCTATGGACATCCCATCATACAAGATTTTCTTCTACTCTGGACTTTGCTTAGATCAATGTGATTGCATTGATTTCTGTATTTGCTATTTGGATTTTTTCCCCTTTATTCAGAAATTTCCCCTCCTAGTTCGTTTAAAAGTTCCAACCTGTAGCCTTTCCATACTTGGTGTTGGTGTTTTACAGTAGATTTGAAGAAAAATTGTATGAGGGTCCAAGACAAATATTTATCACTTTTTTTGAAGTGAAAATGAATGCTGTAACAATTCCATAATAAATACCATGAAGTTTAATGTGCTAAATTAATTTAAACAGTTTTGATAGTTCTTCCTTGAAGGACTCTTTTCTGGGTTTTTATAATCTCACTTAAGTGAGGGTACAAGGTGGTTTAATTACTTTCCAGCAGTGCACGCTCTAACAGCCAACATTCCAAGTTAAAGCTATGTGTCTTCTTGGGGTTTGAACTGTTTCCACCTAATCCAAGGAAAAATATTTGAGGGACATTAGTTAATGCATTTTCTGGGAGTGGGTAAGTATTTTTTTTTATGGCTTATAGAATATTTAGCAAATTGAGCCTCTAATATTTAATTTTATAGCATTCTCGGTACTAGTGGCAAAGACTTCCTCCAGAAATAGTGAGAAATTATGTGAATTCCCCTCTTGGTATGTTTAGGAGGGTAAGTCATAAATCTTCAGTCTCATATTTTTCTAAAATGAAACTGGGCATTGATATTTGCTATGATCTAATATGCAGATATAATGAAAAGATTCATAAAGTAGCATGAAGACTTTTGAAAGTTCTCACAAAAGATCATATAAATTGAGACTGATGCAGAAAACATCTAAGATTTAATTATTTTCTATGATAGTTTATCTAAGTTCTTTTAAAACCTTAATAACATTAAGTACTAATGAAAGGACCTTATGTGTCACATTTGCATTCATAAATATCCATGAAGGATCTCTTTCACCAGTGTTATTCAATCTTAGTCCAGGACAAGGTCAGACATTGATTATGTTTGACAGTCTTAACAAAAGTGAATGGGAAAGATAGATTTTCTTGTATTTAACCGCTAGAATGGTGAGGGGCAATGACCGCTAATATATAATATATGAAGAGGACTGTTAGCACAATAGAATGATAATGATCAAGTGTAGCTATAACAATGACTATTTATTGAGCATCTGCTAGGTGCCAGACCCTACAATAGCTCTTTATGTATGTTTCAGATAATGTAATTTTAGCAAACATTTCAAATTCGGAGAATATTCTACCCATTTGCCTAAACATGGAAACTGCAGTTCCAAGAAATTAAATGACTAGTCTAAAGCTTCCCAGCTAGAGGCCGTTTTGCATACATTTGACCCCACTGGGCCAAGCTGTTTGTCAGTGTTTGGCTACCCTGTGATCAGAGACAGAGAAGGTATTGATAATGTATAAATTATTTATTTGGCTCAGAAATGTATGTGCTTTTAATCTTAAATTTCAATTACCTGTCTTTAGCAGTTTGGAATTTGTAACACGATGGAAGATAGTAAAACTCCACTCAAATTAGTATGAATATTTTGATTTAAGCTTCTCTGGTTACTCCCTATTTCGTATTACACACAGATGCCTATTTTTCTTGTAATTGACAGACCTGTGTATAGCCCTGGTGTGTGTCAAATGCTGCTCTCAGTATTTATGAAAATTTATGAAAACGAATTCATTTACTGCTCACAGCATCTCTATAGGGTAGGTATTATTTTTATCCCTGTTTTACAGATAAGATAACTGAGGCACAAAGAATTTATGTGACTTGCTCATAATTACAGGTAGGAGGTGGCTGAGTGGGGCTCTGAACCCAGTTTGGTTCCAGAGTTTGTGCTCTTAACTGTCTGTATTTTTCAGATTTTACAGGACATGGTGAAAGCAATAATTGTTTGAAACTTATTGCTGAACTTACAAGTGTGTGAGGGTAAATGGAAATAATAAATAATGTCAGTAAGATATTTAGTAAGAAGTAATGACCCCCAATAAGACCTTGGAATTCTCTACATTAAAAATAGAAGATGAATTTGGAAGGCAGCTTTAATTGTGTTAAAAGCCAGTTGAGACTCCTAGTTTGTAGACTTGTTTGATGTTGTGCAAGCTCTTCTTTATAGATATAACTGAGCAGGATATTGTTTCCTAAATTGTACCGCAAGTTACATTACTTCCACTAATGAAGAAGTATTGAGTTCCGTGATGACTGTTTCCTGCCCGACTTCTATGTATCATGGCTTTAGCCCATATGTTACAAATGAGAGAGATTTCTTATGGACATACGGGACAAATGAGGCTTTTAGAATTGTTATGTTAAAAGAGGACTGATGTTTCCAGAGCTTGAGAGAGAGAGAGGCTGGATGCATCAATCAAAACAATGGATTGGTAAAACTGAAACTGAAGAAGTTTCTGAAAAAGAGTGAGAAGTTTTTGATTAAGATTTCAACTTGTATGTACTTTAGTTTTGGCAAAAACAAAGCTTGAGCATTTCTAGCTGTGCAGTGTGGGAAAGTCAGGGAATGTAAATGAGAGTTTGCTATGAGACTTTCTAGAAGTATACTCAGCCTAAATTGAATATTTATTGGGGTGGGGGGCAGAGTGACAGACAGGTGGGGAGAAACACCCAGCTCCTCTGGGGGAGTAGATTAAGGACCTTTGGTTTAAACTGGATCTTCTAACTACTCTGTTTACCTGTAATCAGAGGCAAGTTTAGCAGGAGCTAATTTACCAGGTTTAGGTTTCAGCGTCCCTTCCTTACACCAGCCCCTTCCAAGGGTTTGGGAGGGCCTCTGGCTGTATATGTTCCCATGGCCATATTTTGCAAAATTTGAAGAATTTTAAGATACTTAAACCACAATTAGTTAAGACTGCTGTATCTTTTCTACTCTGGCCCTCCTTCCATCACATTTCCTCACATGCTGGATTGCTTTGGAGGGTTCACAGGCATTTTTTCGATGTGGCTGGAGGGAAGTTGAGCTGTCAGTACACAACTTTAACTTTAGGAGAAAGATGCTTTGGAATGTTTCAGTCAGACAACTGAGAAATCAGATTCCTAATTTTGACAAAGATGAAGAGTTACTTCGTTTCTCACCTTTACCTTTATTAAAGAACTGAGAAAACTCAGGTAATAGAACATAAAATTAAAACAAGGTGAATGATAAAATAAATAGAAATTATTCTCCAAAAAATATATTGTACAAAAGAAAATCACATTATCTCCAAAGCAATAATTCACTGAGAAGAAGAAATAACTTTTGAATAGAAGTAGTAAAATGGATTGTTTGAAAGTCTAGTTAACAAAGAGGAATGGATCCTATGAATCCCTCAGGAAAAGAGTTACGTTTCTTGCGGATTTGATCACAGAACACTAACATGGAAAAAGGTAACATAAAACTTTATCATAATGTATGTCTACAGGGAGCTTTATAGTGAATGAGTGTCTTTAATTCAAAGAATATTTAGGGATACTCACAACATGTAAACTTTGAAATGCCCTGAAATTTTGCACTCTATATATGAAAGAAACCTTATGGAAGTTTCTCCAGATTTGACAGTGGTCCTAAAAATTGACCAGAGTTGTGAAGGTTAGAAGCTTTCTTAAACATATATTTCTGAACGATTGGCTTTTATATCTTCATTAGAAGAAACACCAAATTGTTCAATTTTATGTGTGGAACATTATATTACAAAACTGTTACTTGGCACATTATATAACAAATTGTCAATGTGCATAGTCAGACGTTTTAGGAAGAAAGCATTATGGAAGTGTGCCAGATGATTAATAAGAGAATGGTATTTCTCTGGATTTTTGTGATGTTTGTGGTATTTTCAGTTGCTTAAAATTTAACTTTTGGTCCTGTTTCTTATTCTACGTGCATTTTCACTATCTGGTGTATACATAAGTTTGTATTCTTCATCTTTAAGAGGGCTCCTGGGACGCCTGGGTGGCTCAGTCAGTTAAGCGCCTGCCTTCAGCTCAGGTGGTGATCCCAGGGTCCTGGAATCTAGTCCCACATCAAGCTCTCTGCTTAGCAGGGAGCCTGCTTCTCTCTTTCCCTCCACCTGTCGCTTTCCCTGCTTGTGCGCGCGCACGCTCTCTCTCTCTCTGACAAAATCTTTAAAAAATGGCTCAAAGTGTTCAGACTGCACACTACCTGTCTGAAGTTAATAGTTTGTAATGTGAAAAAATATTATGTGCATACATATTCTATAGTACCTAAGGTGAGGAGTAGAAGATCCCTCCCCCACTCCCATTTCAAAGCCCAAAAGAAAAATTCGAAGAAAGTTTTAACCTTTCCTGTGTGTTTTCTACAACGTTTAGATCTGTTTTGTCCAATAAAGTAGACAGTAGCCACATGTGGCAATGGAGTACTTGAAATGTGACTAAGTTACTGAATTTTTAACCTAATTTAAATTTCATTTAATTTCATTAAAGTTTAATGAATTTAAATTGAAATTTGAAATGAATACCCAATTCATTAATTAAACATACTGCTAAGTATGTTTAGGACGACTTAGGTATGTTAATTTACTTTAGCTGTGAATTTTGTGAACTCCATATGTGACATTAGTGTGTACCTTCGTGTGTGGTATGTATACACTGTTTTGCACAATAACTTATAGATTTACTTCATTTATTAGCTACACAATATTTTCTGTCTGTATGATCTTTTTTTCACATAGATGCTGTAGTAATTTTGAAATATGAGTGAGATCACGTCACGTACTCATATGTTTAAAACCCTCCCATGGCTTCCAGTCCATCTCAGAATAAAATCCCAAGTTGTTAATATTCATCTAAGGCCTGCTTTGTTCTGTTCCTTCACTCTTCCGCTTAGTTTGGGATAGCACGTGCATCTATTCATCTGTAATGTGGAGATGAAACATGGGTACTTTATTCTTTTTAAAAACTCTGTCAGAAATGTTGCCAGTAAAGCAAAATATGTCTTCATTTATCAAAGGTATAGTCTCATGTAGTGTCACTTATCTAACCACCAGCAGTTCCTCTTAAAGCAGAGAAATCTGATTTTTCCTCATGAATAGCACTCACTGAAGTAAAATAAACCTCATTAACCAGAGTGAAAAATATTGCAGACGCTCTGTAATCAAGAGCACATTGGAGGGAGGAAACGGTGTTGCAGCAGATAGTTGTAGTGCACTGTGTCTTAAGACTTTGGTGCTTCTTTATTGCTAGATTAAATTTCAGAATTTAGAGTCTAACTTTTCCCTTTCACATCTGGTGACACTTTTTTTAATCAGTGTGCAAAAGGAGAAAAATCTGTCTGCCTTCTCTCTATGCCTCTCACTGCAGTCCAGCCTACGCCAGGCTTAAGGAAAAGCCTTTCGCATTGGCAGGGAAACTCCAAAATGGTTTCCAAGCCTATTAAAAGTAAAGGGAGAGTTTTTGCAGAAAATCTAAGAATTTTTTTTAATTGGAGCGATATAAAATAAGCAACTTTTAAAATTAAACAATGAAAGTCAAAATGTGTTGGCTCCGAGTCGTATGTAATATTGGCGTTCCGGTGCCACTGGTGTACGGCGGACTCCTGTGATCTATTAAAACTTAAAATTTGGGAGTGTAGAATTGTGGAGGATTTATGATTATTGACAGCTAAAGGGGCTATGGCGCAAGGTATGGTGATAGTTAGAAACACATGGACTGGTGCACATTTATCACTGAATAAATGTGTGGACGAACGAGTGAATAAACAAGGAAGCTGTGCTGCTGTCATCAAGTAGCGTGCGTTCGTTAGAGCATTGTGCCCTGGGAGCCGGGGACTGAAGGGGTCCAGGATGAGTGGAGCAGAAAGAAAGGAATATGAAGTGATTGCCAAGAAGCGGGGAGCTCTAAACCTGGCTGGAATGAAATAGGACCTAGGGGGTGAGGACAACTGTTGAAGAAATGAAAAGAGAGCCATTTATGTGTGAGTCCAGGCGAGAGGCAACGCCACTTCGAAGTTATCAGAACTTTTTAGACAAAGGTTTTTTTTGTTTTTGTTTTGGTTTTTGGTTTGTTTTTTTTTTTTTTTTTTTTTGAAACGACAAAAAGGTATCCACCACAACTTTAATTCTCAAGCAAATTGAAACGACTCCAAAATAAATAATAAGGAAAAGAGAGGTGCGTAGTGGGAGAGGGTGAATAAGGATAAAGAAATAATTAGGAATTGGGACGCCTGGGTGGCTCAGTTGGTTTAGACAAAGGTTTTAATGACCTCAGGAATGAGGGTTATGTCGCGGACTGACCAAAGCTAGCTTGTCAATGCGTTCAGAGACGATGAGAATTAAGGTATAAGTGGGTCTGGTCTGAGTATCTTTAAGACTGTTTATGTAGAAAGGGACAGAAACTCCAACTCCTCCTGGTTTAACTGAAAAGGGGCCTTTGTTGGCTCCTACCAGACAGCACATGGATTGGGCTGACTTCAGGAATGGCCTGATCTGGCTTCAGATGATGGTCCAGGATGGCCTCACTTGCTGTGGAAGGCCGATCTTCCTCTGGCAGCAGGACCACGTAGCTTTTACCCTGCTCTTTGGTATATGTGCCGATCGCTCTTGTCTCCTACACTGTGGGAGCATCTTGATAAACAGGTTTTTCATTTTAATGTTGAATTTTACGTTTACATATGATGTTGAATTTTAACCTTTTGGTTAGTACTTTCTGCGTCCTGAGCAAGCCATCTTTGCCAATTGAAGATCAAGAAAAAATTTCTTTCTTTATCTTTTAGGCCCCACTGTTTTACCAATCACATTCTGCTCAGAGCCCCATGTGGGTTTCTGGTTGATTCTACTGTGTAGCCAGAGTTGGAGGTCACTCACCTGGACAGTACAGAGAGTCTTCCCAGGGTCCCTGGGTACAGCCACAGTTTGGGGTAACTGCTCACCCCAGAAATGACCAGTTTGACTGAACCCCTGCATGTTGACCTCTTATGTGGCAAACTAATATGCACTAAAGTTGTTTTTTTTTTTTTAAATAGGACTTTTCCCTTTTTGGAGAGAGGATTTTCTACTTGTATTAAGAGATAAATGATGTGAATGTATTTGTGGTTAGTTAAAAAAAAAAAAAACCTATCTAGAGAGGGTATCTCTTCATAAGCAATGATCAATTAATTATATTTTGTAGTCAGGATGTCTTTTTGGATTCTAAGACCTTGAGACTCCTCAACCTCAGGACTCTTGATCCTTTATTTTTCATGCTGTTGCACACTATGAGGTATCCAAGATGTGAGAAAATAAAATTATTCCAGATGGTGCTCCTTTTTCATTTTTTACAGTGTTTCCATCTAATCCTCTCCCACAAAAGAAAAATTCCCTTTGGAATTGCTTCTGTTATTATTTGTATTCCTTTTTAAACCTTGACAACCATGTGGACATAGTACAGGTGGTTTTGTAGGAGAGTGATCTATAAAGTTTCTGGTGCTGGGCTGCAGAAGGGGAAATCCTACAAATGCCAAAGCAAAGCTGCTTCCAAGTCATTAAACATGTTTTGGAGCCGGATGTAAATGAAGTAACTTTTTTTTTTTTTTTTTTTGAAGATGCATTGATTTTTGGATATCTGATCACTATAATCTGGGATAGACAGGCAGAGGAACACTGAGGATGTGTCCGGGTCTGGCCAGAGGCCTGGCTCTCCCTCTTGCTAGCTGTGTGGCCTTGGCAAGTCCTTTAGCTTCTCTGTAATGAACGTGATCTCTATAATGAACATGATAGTGATTCCCACCCTGCATGGGCGTTGTGGGGATTGAGTGGAGCAGGCTGGTAAAGCTCCAGGCTATCAAAGCCTTATCCATGGTGTGTGCTCCTTGAATCTTAGTTATGCTGTTGCTTCTGCTGCTACAACCTTTGCAGAGGCCACAGTGGGGTCTCTGTTGTGTTTATTCCTGTCTCTCTCTCTCTTTTTTTTTTTTTTTTTTTTAGGATTTCATTTATTTATTTGACACAGAGATAGAGAGCACAAGTAGGGAGAGCGGCAGGGAGAGGGAGAAGCAGGCTCCTTGCTGAGCAGGGAGCCCGATATGGGACTTGATCCCAGGACCCTGAGCTGAAGGCAGCCGCTTAACCGACTGAGCCACCCAGGCACCCCCCTGTCTCCTTTTTGTCCATCCAGAGTGAAGGCTCCAGGGTTGGAAGATGCTTGTAAAAAATCAACATGCAAAAACTCAGGGAAGGAACTGGAGTGTGATTTATTTAAAATAATTTTTTAAGTGTTTGATTACTTAGGTTTTTTTGTTTTGTTATCTTATTTTGTAGGCCATCACAATGTTTTTGAACCCTTCTACTTGTCGACTGTACAATTGTTTCTCTTTATGCAGAATTTTTATAGTGAATACTTCAAAGACAAAAGTGGAAGAGAAGTTTTGATGGATCTCTTTTTTAAATTTTAAGATTTTATTCATTTGAGAGAGAGCCGGTAAGGGGGTGGGGGTTGGAGAACATGAGTTGGGGAGGGAGCAGCAGAGAGAGAGGGAGAAGCAGATTCCCCTGAGTAGGAAGCCTGATGTGGGGCTCAATCCCACGATTCTCAGATCATGACCTAAGCCGATGGCAGATGCTTAACCAACTGAGCCACCCAGGTGTCCCAGGCTCGCTCGCTTTCTTTTTTTTTTTTTTTTTTTTAACCTTGAAATACTTTTATAAAGTAATAAAACTTTCAAGCTGTAGAGCATAATACATCATGCATTCACGTGCCTACCCCAAGCTTCAGCAACAGAGCAGTATGGATGGATACCATGGAAGCTACCTGTGGACACCTCTGATCCCCCATGCCATTTTTTTTATACCACATATGTGTAATTCCAAACTACATGTGGTTTTGTTTTGCTAATTTTAAAAGTTTATTTAAGTACTGCCATTTTCTTTGCATTCTGCTGCCAGTTGCTTTCTTTACACAATGTCGTATTTGTCAGATTCATCATGTTGGAGGTAACTGTCATTCATTCATTTGAACTGTTGGCTGATATTTCTTTGCATGAAGATACCATAATTTATTACGTATTTATTATTTATGAGTGCTCGTAGACACTTAACTCTCTCTCTCTCATAGACCATGCTGCCATCAACGTTTCTTTTTTTTTTTTTTTTAATATTTATTTATTTATTTGACAGAGACGGGGAGAAAGAGAACAGAAGCAGGGGAAGGAGGAGAGGGAGAAGCAGGCTCCCTGCCAGGCAAGGAGCCTGATGTGGGACTCGATCCCAGGACTGTGGGATCATGACCTGAGCTGAAGGTAGATATTTAACTGACTGAGCCACCCAGGCATCCCAACCATCAACGTTTCTATACATGTTTTAGCTCACAGATCTTTATAGCTTCAGTTTTGTTTTTATACTCAAAATCCATTCTTTTTAGTCTGGTCACATTTTGTGGCCCTCATTGTTTGCGTCATCATAATAAGATTGCACTACATCTTTTATGTTCTTTCTAGCTCAAAATACTACTCAAAATTACTTTTTATTTTTTTTTAATTTATTTATTTGTCAGAGAGAGAGAGAGAGAGAGAGAGAGCGAGCACAGGCAGAGGCAGAGGGAGAAGCAGGCTCCCTGTCGAGCAAGGAGCCCGATGTGGGACTCGATCCCAGGACCTTGGGATCATGACCTGAGCCGAAGGCAGCTGCTTAACCAACTGAGCCACCCAGGCGTCCCCAAAATTACTTTTTATATAGGTTCTTTAAACTGTGTAGTTTGAATTATTGGATTTTAATTAATATAATTTCACAGTCCCATTGGTATGTCTCTTCAGTTTATTCAGGATATGGATTTTACTTAAGGGAAAGTTCCATTTTGAACATTTTTGAGGACAAAAATAAATGCAAGAAATTATCATTAAGCATGATGACACAAGATACTAAATTTTTTCCACCCAGTTTTCTTTCCTGGAATGTAGAGTAATTACAAATACTAGTAATTTAGGATAAACATGACTTTATCCATGTTTAAAAAACCTTGTGTACATACATGTAGATTAGTCCCTGTACTTGTTTCCACAAGAGTTCAGTCACATTAAGTATTTTGTGTCCTCTTTAACCTTTAATGAAATTTCATACAGTCGAAGCATTCTACTGTTCCCTTTGCCTTTCTCTCTTTTGCTTCTGACCTAAATGAAAACCTAATGTAAAATTATGAATAGGCAATTAATGAAGAAAATTAATTTCTTCAATTAATGAAGAAAAATACCAGAGCATCTGGAGCAAGGAGAGATTAAACCTGACTGCAGAGCCTGGAAAGGATTCTTGGAGGAAGGGGAATTTAAGCAGTGTCTTCAAGAATGAAGACCTCAAACATCTGTGATAAGCAGGAGGCATGGGGAGCCTCCAGAGAGCCCATTGCTAACTGGTTCCCAGTACGAGAGAGCCTGCTCACAGAAGTACTACACAGAACAGAAGTGCTTAGTACTGTCCAAATTTCTGTTCCACAGATTTGTGAGGTATAATAAAGATCGTCCTTGTTTTAAGTTGTAAGTTTATCACCAATAGTTAACAGGAATGGCAGCAAACACCAGGAGGGGAATACTTTTTTTTTTTTTTTTTTTTTTTGGTTGGTTTTGCTGCTTGCTAGACCAGTATCTAGTCCTCCAAAACCTGTCCCCCAAATACACTACTGTAGAGCTTGTAGCAAGAAGACAGTTCAGAGAGAATTCCAGGCAGAGGAAATGACATGAACAAAGGTGGTGAAGTAGGGAGGGACAGGATATATGGAAGGTAGACTGATTCAGATGTGACTGAGAGCAGGATATCTCCTGGTGAGTAGTGACTGACGAGACCAGAAAAGAAGATTACGGACATGGTATGAAGGGCCTTGAGTGTGAGCTTGAAGAGACTAGACGACCTAGAGCCACTGAAGGCTTTTTGGAAAGAGAAGTTGTGCTAGTGGAACTTGTCTTTGGGAAACTTCTCAGATATTTGTAGGATGGACTCAAGTGTGGAGAAATTAAGGAATTAGGTTGGAAGCTATGGTAGGATGTCATGTGAGTCTGATTTGTGGTGGCTGGATCCAGAATGAAGACTAGAAAATAGGCGACAATGGGGCTCAGTTGGCTAAGCGGTTAAGTATTTGGCTCTTTGTTTTTGCTCGGATCATGATCTCAGGATCATAAAATCAAGCCCTTAATAGGGCTCCATGCTCCGCGCAGCGTCTGCTTGGGTATCTCTCTTCCTCTCCCTCTGCCCCTTCCGCCCGCCCTCCCCACCCCACCCCAGTTCTCACTCACTCTCTCGCTCTCTCTCTTTCTCTCAGATAAATCTTAAAGGAAAATAGGTGGGAAACATTTTTGACTGGGCTATCACTAACCCACTCAGTGAATTCTGGGAATTAAAAAGATGCCCTGTCTTTAAGACATCTTACTTCCATTTGTTAGAAAATTGTTGTAATATATGTATTTAATGAGAGAAAGACACTTGACTGCCATCTACTGGAAAACAAAACATACACAACTATAATGTGAATACTCCTCCCTGCAGATGTGGCACTCTTGTGCAGTACACAACCTGCACTACCATGTCTGTGACCATAATCATGTGAATATGACTGATAGGATTTGGTAAGTGATTGCATTTGTTATAAGAGGGAAAAGGAAGAAACTTCAACTCCGGATGGTAAGGAAGTTGGTAATTAATAGAATTGGAACTTAGGGAATAGGTTCACAAAATAGAATTATTCTAAACATAGAAAATTTAAGAAGTTCCTCATTTTGTTCATTAATCCTAGTATTTTGCATTTACACAGAATTTTTTCTTTTCTTCTGGAGTTTCAGGTTTCCACTCTTTCTGACATCTGAGAATGGTGACCAATCTCTTCTCTCTTGAATTCCATACTCCCCCACCCTTCCCCATATCTTTTCCTTCTTTCCTGATCATTGCTTCTCAGTCTCCTTTGCAGGCCCTTTTTTTCCTCCAGTTTTCATTCATATGCCTTTGCATACAGTGGGTGCACAATAAATGTTTGTTGCATTAAATGACATTGCCTTTGGAAGATCAGTTTCAGATTTACCAGGAGACTGACTCATGGATGCTAGGGACTAAGGGTGTGCCAGAATTCAGAAAGTAGAAACATATCCTAAATACAGTCCCTTGTTTTAGGATCTATTTTATACACAATGGGTCACTCTTTATTGGGGAATTCCTGTTCTGTTGATCTGTTCATCATTGTTCAGCGGTGGCAACACCAGGAGAACAAATTATTTATATTGGCTGTGTCATATGGGCGTGCCTAATTCAGAAAATACTTTCAAACCAAATAACAAAGCTTCCCCATCTTCTACTTTGGGATAATGAAAAGTTCCTTTTTTTTTTTTTTTAATCTTGACTTTTGTACAAGTAGATTAGTGATGCATTAAGACCCCATTTAAGGGGCACCTGGGTGGCTCAGTGGGTTGGGGCCTCTGCCTTCGGCTCAGGTCATGGTCCCGGGGTCCTGGGATCGGGCCCCGCATCGGGCTCTCTGGTCCGCGGAGAGCCTGCTTCCTCCTCTCTCTCTCTGCCTGCCTCTCTGCCTACTTGTGATCTCTGTCAATAGATGGATAAAATATTTTTTAAAAAAAAAGACCCCATTTAAGTATTTTCATTTGAGGTTACTTGCTAACATTCTTAACCACCACCACCACCTCCTCCTGACCCCCCCAATCCCATCCACCTCAGTTACTTTTGCTTTTATTTTTCATGGGACTTGTATATCAAGGCAAACCCAAGAACTTTGCTCTTCTGACACAACTCTGCAGACATTTATTGTGTGGCTGCTTTGTGCAGAGTGCTGTGGAAGATACAAAGGTTTCAGATTGCTTCTGCCCTTTAGGAGAGACTGGCTTAATGGGAGAAGTAGACACATACGTAACTGCTCCAGGGCAGGCGATGACAAGGGTCATAATATAGTGCAGATAGAGCCAGGACTCCCTGTGTAAACATCTTTCCAAGACTGAGCCACCATACATGGCCTTGCCATATTTCTTTTCTAAATTGTACACGTTTAACCAGTAACTTACCTGAGTTAGATTAGACTATTTTCTTCAAAGATTCTTAAGTCAAAAACCTACTATGAAGTTTAAGATTTAGCAGAATTTAGCTAAAAATATATTGAATAACACTGATTTGATTCTTTTAAATTTGATTTGTTTTTTTTTAAATGCTTTTAAGTTGGTACTATCCGAAGAAAGTAGAGAAAACTAGAGTGATATTAAGTAAACAAGGATGTAAACCAGGAGTTTTATGTTTATGTGAGCCCAGTATTTAGGAAATAAATATCCTGAAATTCTCTAGCCAAATTTTATTTTAAGATGTGTTTTGAGTACAGGAAAAAAATTATAAACAGTACAGTAGGAAAAAATATAACCCTCATAAATACAATGAGGTAGAATGTAAATACTGAATGGATCATTGTTTTTTAATTAAGGTGCCTTTTATTTAAGTGAAACCAATGACATTTTTACAGTTACTAGAGAACCGAAAACATTTATTTGAATTTTTAAAATTTAAATGTATTCAAGATTTGAAATTTAAACAAAGTGTTACTTTTGTTTTTTTTAAAAAGGAATCCTTTCTTCTACAATAACTCAATCCCAAAGAAATAAAGGAGCAATACTGAACCAGATATACACATTGTACAAAAATAAATGCCCCTGAAAACTCATTTTAACTTTTGTTTACAGCTAATGACAAAATTGAGAGTATATAATTTGTGTAATGAGTGAATTCAGGTTTCCTGACTTCACATGATGACTTGCAACTTAAATTTATGCTGAAGATGAGATGCAGCTTCTGAAGACCTATTACTTACTGCATTTAACTTAAAAATCTAAAATCAGAAATGAACAGTGTGTCAACCAATTTTGTAGGTGACAGGAAATTGGGAAGTATCTCAAAGAGAGAAATCAGAAGTATCACTAAGATACCAAAAAGATTTAAAATTATCACAGGAAATAGTAAAATAATACATCTAATAGCAAGTAATCTGAAAGAGATTCAATGGGAGAAAATGCTTAGTAATGCTGAAAGGGTGCCAAGGTGATATCAGACAGCAAAGTAAGTATGAGGTTGCAATGGGATATGGCAGGCACAAAGAGCGACTGCCATTTGGGGAGTCATCTTACAAACTCATTACAGTAAAAAGAAAGGAAACTGAAATCCCTTACAAATTGACGGTATCGAGAACACATTTGTCTTATGCCAACCCAAGAACTTCCAAACCAGTAGCCACTGATATTTTGAGTAATTTGGAATACAGAAATTATAGTGTATAGAATAGAGAAGGATTGACCTAATTAAAAAAAAAAAAAGATTTTAAAAATAAAATGCCTTGGAGTGACTGAGTGGCTCAGTTGGTTAAGGATCTGACTCTCAATTTCAGCTCAGGTCATGATTTCAGGGTCGTGGGATCGAGCCCCACTTCAGGCTTCACACCAGGTATAGAGTCTACTTGAGATTCTTTCTCCTTCTGCCTCCCACTCCATGTGTGTGCACTCTTACTCTGTCTCTCTAAAATAAATAAATCTTTCTTAAAAATTGTCTTATCTTTAATAAAACAATATGAAGTTATACAATGGATATAAATGACTTATTGAAAGACAGAATTGTTTAGATTGAACTGAGACCGTGGAAGCTGGAAGTAGTGTGAACGCTTTCAGAGGCAATTCTCAGCATCTAGGCCAGTCGCACAGATTACAAAAGAGCATCTCAGGGCCGTGATGGGAGCTGGATCACTTGAAGCAGGTTTGGAGTTCATGAAGAACTTTGTTAAGTAACAGTGCCAGAATTGATTAGAAGCAAGCATGTTCTAACAATGAGGTAGTATTTCTACTGTTGTCTGTACTGGTCGGATTACTCTGCCTCTTTGTTTACCATCTGTGATTCACTGTTTATACTCTAGGACCATTTAGATGTCTTTGCCAGGATACCCTGCCCTTTCTCTTAGCACCCTTTTTGATCTTGGCTTCTAGAATTTCTTTGACTGGTTTAACCTCTTATCTCTGCAGCTGGCTCTCTGTTTCCTTTGAAAGCACTTCCTTCCCTGTATGTACCTGCTAGTCTGTCTCAGCACTGAGCATATTTGTCTTCACCTGTCACTGCCTACTACTGGTGACCCATCTTCGCTCTAATTCTTACCATCATTAATTTTTTTAAGGACACATCAGATCAGATGTATTGGCTTCTTATCCTTAAATTACTGAAGCTCTGTTCCTAGTCTTCCCATCCCAAATCCAACAAATCCACAGCTTTTCAGTTAGGCTGGGGAGGACAGCATCTCACTGATCAAAAAGCTTAATTCCTTCTAACCCTGTCTCCTGTCTCTCACCACTTTATTCTTTCTGTCCCTTTTCTTCTGGTAGCTAAATTCTTACTCTGGTCTTGAAATCTCTCAAAATATTCCTTTTGTTTCTTGCAACAATACTCCAGTGCTTAGTAGTAATGAGTAATAATAATATTTAATGATACCATTGTCTCAGAAACTTACAAAAACTCCTAATTTAAGTTAAATGCCTGCTTTGATAATTCCTTTAAGCTTCTATGAAGAAGGAAATGAGTTATATTAAGCAAATTTAATAATATATGTAGTTTAATATTAAAGCCCTAAAAGTTGTCTTTTAAAATCAAAAGTTGCTGGGGCACTAGGTGGCTCTGTCAGTTAAGCATCCGACTCTTGATTTCAGCTCAGGTCATAGGATCATGAGGCTGAGCCCACATCAGGCTCCATGCTTAGCATGGAGTCTGCTTGTCTCTCTCCCTCTGCTCCTCCCCCCTGCTCATGTGCATTCTCTCTCTCTCTCCAAAAGTAAATAAATAAAATCTTTTTTAAGTAACAGTTCATTGACCTAAGCAATTTTTTATCTCTTCTTGCACTGTCAGCCCTTGATTGAGTTCCACCTCTGTCAGGGCTCGAATTAGGCCTCTGCTGAGGATTATGTAGGCTTTGGCCTTAAGAAGTTCACATTCTTAGGGCGCGCCTGGGTGGCTCAGTGGGTTAAGCCGCTGCCTTCGGCTCAGGTCATGATCTCAGGGTCTTGGAATCGAGTCCCACATTGGGCTCTCTGCTCAGCAGGGAGCCTGCTTCCTCCTCTCTCTCTCTCTGCCTGCCTCTCTGTCTACTTGTGATCTCTCTCTGTCAAATAAATAAATAAAATCTTAAAAAAAAAAAAAGTTCACATTCTTAGAGTAGGCAATAATTGTGGTTGAGCGACTGAGCAATCATTCCAATGTTCAATAAGTATTTACTGAGCTTCTGACTCTGTGCCAGGCACTGTGCCAGGGAGTAGGGATACACTAGGGTAGGCACTAGTAGGGTAAGGTAAGGTCCCGTGTAAGATCATGGGCCACCTGACTTTCAATCAGGGGGAGACAGATCATTAAACAGTTAATAAAGTGGAAAGTCAAGAGGTGCTGTGTACTCAGGGGCACTTAATCTAATAGATGAGCAAGCAGGAACTGTGGGACGAGGGAGGACGGGGGTGGCTTTGGGGCTGCATACTGCAGAGTCCAGCGCTCCTGTAGAACTGAAAGAAGGTTGATGTGAATTTCCTTTCGATTCAGCTGGGGGATAGTGAGAGGAGAGAAGAGGGCTGGTAGTTGGAGGGAGAGCTGGGATTCTTACAGGCTCATTTAATAAGCACACATAACTATTTGAAGTTTTAGAAATCATATGTCCTACCCAAGATTTTAGAAATAATTATTGTCTCCCTATTTAGTATCTTTGGGATGTTTTTATGAAAACTTACTGAATTTGTAGCCAAGAAAGTATGGGGTGTGTGTGTGTGTGTGTGTGTGTGTGTGTGTGTGTGTATAGATATATGCACACACACATATAAGTTATATAGTGGTAAAACAGTTTCTCTTCAGTCACAGATTGTTTTAATAATGCAATAATAGTTTTGATTATGTTACGATCGGAAGATGCAGTTAGAACCCAAATGGAGTAATTTTCTCATTTCAGTAAAACTGTGGGGATGCCTGGGTGGCTCAGTCAGTTAAGCATCTGCCTTCAGCTCAGGTCATGATCCCAGGGTCCTGGGATTGAGTCCCGCCTGAGGCTTCTTGCTCAGCGGGGAGTCTGCTTCTCCCTCTGCCTGCCGCTCCTCCTGCTTGTTCTCTGGCACGTGTGTGCTCCTTCTCTCTCTCTCTTACCCTCTCTGACAAATAAATAAGATCTCTACCAAAAAAAAAAAAAAAAACAACTGTGCCATGGCCCAATAAGCAGCAAAATTTACTTGTCTGTTGTTTTTTTGTTTTTTTTTTTCCTCCTAGGCTATATATGTAGTTAAACTCAACCCACTTTTAAAAATATTTTTTTACTACAAGTTATTGCTTATCGCAGGCAAACCCAGTGACCTACTATTTGTTACTTATATCTGCAGGCCAACAATTTATATTAGGAAGTAAAACTTTACTGTTCAGCATTAAAGTTCATCTGATTAATAAACTGATATTGCCTCAGGTTTCAAACTTTGTCATGAATAAAATAAAGTAGGTCCTCATGCAGTTGAGAAATAGTGCACCAGCTGCAAGTCCAGAAAATGGTTGCTGTTACTCACATAATAAAAGAAGCCCCAAAGCCTTATAATTTATAGATTCATAACCATTTCTTGTTGAATTTATTTTTTCTAAATTGTGCAGGTGCTACTTTGGTCTAAAACATACAGCCCTCTTTAGACTATCTTGAAGAACTCCGAGGTGCTTAATTTTTTTTTTCCCTCTTACATTGTGAGCTGGTTAGTGTTAAGGATAAACTCAGCACTCATTTAAAGCTCAAAGGTGTGATTGTTTTAAAACTTACTTAATATTCCTTTTTTATCATTGAAATATATATGTCATTTCCTGCAGATGTATAATTGTTCGTTTATTAAAACATACTGTGATCTTGCCATGTTCTGCACAACTCTAGATGTGGTGAACTGATGAATACAACAAAAGTCCCTCCCCTCGTGGAAACTTACAGTCTGGGGCAAATTATATTTCGGTGGATTCTCTAAGCATTCCTGCCTGTTCTGCATTCACAGAACCTCTGGCCTAATGAAATCTAGGCAATGATTTCAAGTTCTGGCTTTTCATGTCCTTTCACCTTAAAATGATGGCAGGAGTGTACTGCTTCAGAGATGACTGTTACTGTTTATTGTGAATAGTGAACATTCCAAGAAATTAAGCTGGCAACCAAAAGTAGGATTAAGTAGTTTGCATTGTTAAGCATGTTTATTTTAGGTTTCAACTCTAGGGTATTAGTAGCTAGAGTTATTTCATTAATAAAGCAGCATTTTCCCAGAGTTTCCTAAGAAGATAAACAATTTTCCAGGAGATCATCAGTGGCTAATATGAATTCTGCAGGAGGTACTCAGCTCCAGATCATAATAACAATTACCACCCCCCCTACCCCGCCCCTGCCACAATAACAGTTTCACTTCGGTGCCAAGTACTGTTTTAAGAGCTTTACATAAATTTACTAGTCTAATCCTCAAAGTAATGCTTTGAGGTAGATACTATTATTATACTTCTGTATTACATACGAAGAAGCTCAGACTAAGTAACTTGCCCAAGGTTACAAAGCTAGCAAGAAGCAAGGCCTGGATGAGATCCCCTGTGTCATCCTGTGTGCTTTAGAATAGCTTCTCCTACTGAATAAGATGCTTCTCATTACCCTTCTCACTTTTTTGTGTTCTAGTAATTTGCTTTTTCTCAGATATGTAAATATTGATTTGTTTAGCATACACTATTGTACTCTGAAAGTGACCATATGGGCTTTTTTATTAGGGTTTTTCCCCCATGTTCATAACTACCCCATCTTACAAAGGTTGGTTGGTTTGTTTTAATTCTAAGCCTAGGAGGTAGGGTAACCTGGAAGTTCATTTGTTTTGGTTCCTTATGGAGTTTGCTGGCTCATTCGTTTATTAATTAATATATATGGGTTTTTTATACATAGTACCCTGGCAGATTGATCACATTTAAAGTGAGAAGTCAGTCAAATTCATTGCATGTGAAATTTTATTTTTCTGTACCTCTGGAGAACAGTGAAAACAGAGAAGCAGTCTTTGTTGTCCCCTAAAGAGAAGGAGCACGGTTTTGCCAACCTCATGTTCAGAAAGGGATTTTCTCTTTTGTCCTTGGCGTATTTTGGGTTACTTTTCTCCCTTTGGTTTTCCTGCTGGAGCAAGTTATTTTTGCCGTTCTGACTCCACACCCTGTTCTCGAACTTTGCAGGGCTGTTTGGTCCCGGGACCACCCTCCTCTACCTGTTGTGCGTTCCTTCTGCTCCTCCTTCAAGGTCTGCTGATGGGGCCTCTGCTCTCCTCCCAGTCTGGGAGGACTTGTTGCCTTCAGTTTGTGTGCTTCATTTTCTTTGCTGATTTGTTAACTAATTACACTCCTTGAGGATAAGTTTTTGTTTTCTTATTTCTTACACTGCGAAATCCTCAGCCCCACCCAAGTGCCAGATAAATATTAGGGCTTTGATATTTGTTGACTGAATGCATATCTATATTATAGCACTTACTTTATTGTATTTAATAGTTTGGGCATGTTTTTCTCCTTCCCCTTTTATTCATTTTTTTTATTTTCCCCAGTGTCTATAACATATTTAGTAGTCCGTGTTTCCTGAGTTAATGAATGTACGTCTAAATCACTTGTACATTCTGTGGCACACCAGATAGAGAGGACTAAAAGGCAGGGCAATAATGGATAGTACTAAAAGGCCCACTACAGCAGAAATTTTAGAACTCTGAATCAAGAAAGTTAGAGGAGAAGCCTCAAAACCAGATGTCCCCTTTTGTTCATCCGTCTGGAAGTTTAGCTTTTGCATGTCTGTATTGTACACATTTGGGCACAGCAGCCAGAATGAGCCCCAGATAGCCCTGTGTCTGTGAGGGAAACTTGGCAAGGGAAGTAGTTCTAGAACTAGGGACAGAAAACTCCATAAATCTGCTTCTGTCAATTAGGAAGACTTAATTACACAAAAATCTCAAAAAATTAAGTGCCACCATTGTCTGCTTTTTCAGATATAGAGCACTTTAAGTAGCCTATTTTAAGTTTTAAATTGAGTCATAGAAATTAGGACCTCAGAAATAATAGACAGGCTTATTACAGGGGCGCCTGGGTGGCTCAGTCGGTTAAGGTCTGCCTTTGGCTCACGTTGTCATCCTGGGGTCCCGAGATCGAGTTCTGCATTGGGCTCCCGGCTCAGTTCAGGGATCCTGCTTCTCCCTATCCTTTTGCTTGCCACTCCCCCTGCTCGTGCTCTTTCTCTCTGTGTCTCTCTGACAAATAAATCTTTAAAAAAAAAAAAAGTTTATTATATACTGTGGGAAGCTGGGAGACTAGGATTCCCTACAAATCATATGATGCTATCACCAATCAAATGCTTGTAGAGTGCTCCATCTGCGCCCACCTAGTGGGCTTGGTGGCCTGCTGACTTTGGCCAGTGAAATTTATCTTGGAGTGTTCCTTTTCGCTTCCTTAAAGAATGGAGAGAGGTGGAGAGGGGTAGAAGGAAGCACATTTATGTAGAGGAAGCAGCATGTCCTAAGATAGAGTTCTGACAGCACGGCATGTTCTAGCAGTGGTACAGCACATTTATGATGGTCAGAACATAGGGTCCAGGAGAAGCGGAGGAAAGAAATGGCCACTGGCCTTGGGGAAGCAAACCTAACTGGATGAAGGTGGGTATTGAGAGCTGTTGGGGACTTAAAACCCATCAGCACCATAATCCTACTCTTGCCTGGTCTCCTGCCCACTGCCTTTGCAACCAGCATTCCTCTTACGGTGCAGACTGACCCTTGTACAGATTTATGATTTCTACCTCTAGCTCGGCACTCAGAATGACTTTCTTCTCTTTTAAAAATTTTTCTCCGACCTGTTTTTTTATGAGCTTCATTTTTTATTATCTGTAGTAAGTATTCAAAACTGGAACAACTTTTCTCAGGAGCCTCAGCTCTCATGACCCCCTCATTTTAAAGTAATGACTCATTGCCCTTGTCCTTTTTCTGAGGAAATAGATAGTATCTGGCATATGCTCCCTCAGCGTGCCTCCCCTCTACATCCAGACTTCTATTCACCTTCAGCCATCCTTATAGTCTTCCTTTCTGCCTCAGAGGAAAGTGTGTGTTCACTGTTCTCAGCTCCGACTCCTCCTCCAGTGCTCTTGAGCTTGCCGCATGCTCTGGGACCTTCCTCTGTTGATCATTTGCTCTTTTATTTCTTCCTTATTTTAGGCTCTTTCCTTTCAGCTCCTAAACATTCTCAAGTCTCTCCTACCCTTGAAACTCCATTCTTTGAATTTTCTACCCCCCCCCCACTCCCCCACAAGATGTCCTGTGTTTCTCCTTATTTAAACAAGGAAGGTGGTCTGAATATTTACAAAGATTATTTGGCTGAGAGATAGAGGAGGAAGTCAGGGAAGGCAGAAAGTTGAGGAGAGGTTCAGTTAGGATGGCGTCCAATTAGAACGGTGACCATGGGGAGGAACAGACAAGTTTGTGAGGTATGGAGGAGGTAGAATTGACCCGACTTTGAATGGATGTGAGATTCGAGGGAGAGGGAGAAATTCCTGATGACTCCCATGAGTTGAGTGAGTGAATACAGAAAGAGGAGCAAGTTCACTGGGGGAAAACAATGTTTTCCTTGTTGGACGTGTCAAGGTAAACTGCTCTTGGGGCATCCAGTTGGTGAAACTGAGTAGGCAGTTGGAAATATGGGAAGTGTGGTCTGTAACTCAAGAAAAATGCTTGTTCTTTAGAAACAACTTTGGTTGTCAAAGGCATAGTGGTATATCTTGAGTTATAGTGCTGGATGAGATCCCTTATAGGTGCAGTAAGAAGAGAAAATCCTTGGGGAATAACAGCGGGTAGAATAAGAGGAAGCAATGAAGGAGATGGAGAACAAGAGAAATAGCTAGAGGCATACGTGTGTGTGAGGCGTGTAATTTTTGTTTTGTTTTGCTTTTTAGCTCCTTGAAGACAAGGATCATTGCATCTCCCGCTTTTATGCAAATTGTGCCAAAATTGTGTAGACTCCATCAGTATCTAATACATGCCATTATTGATAGAGCCCTTTGAAAATGGAGTCAGCACTTTCATGAGAGCTTCCTTTAGCCTTAAGTCACATATTGCTGGGGTTTCTGGAAGGAACGAATTTGTCAATCTGATAGTTTGGAAAGGTAACATTCAACAGGAGACACTCGGAAAATTTGGGTGACTAGTGTGCTCAGGGGGTGGCAGTCGCTGCAGCAGCACGGGATGTTATTTTCAGTAGCAACTCGTTTGTCGACGTAGGCGCTACTGATGGCTGGCTTGTGTTAGAGAGACGTCATCGGTAACGTCACGCTACTGGTTTTGCCACCCAAGTGGAAGTTCTCAAAAATGAACATTTTCTTGTTTTTATCTCCTTGATGTTCGATCACATTTACATTCCGTTGCAACACTCTAGTCATGAGTCAGAATGAAAAGCTGTTCGGAAGTAGATTATGTCCTTATGTTTCTGCAAAAAATCTTGGGATTGGGGGTAGAAATTGACAGCAACCAAAGAATTCATCCGAAGCCACTAACAACTTTAGACGGGCCTCGTTTTAGCTGGGGCCCACTCAGAGTCTCCATGGAGGTGGGGGAGATGGTGGGCAGTGTCACAGGATCAGTACAAGAGGGACCCCTGCAGGTGTGCAAAGAAAGTCTTAAAACTTCTATTTATAAATTATTTGTCTCCCCCTTAAGAAACAGCTGTCTATTTTTGTGTGTGTTTTCTAATGTTCCCTAGAGATCGGTACATTGGCCCATGTCTGTAAGTAACTAAATTATATTGATATAAATATAGAGGAGGCATGCTCAAACATCTTTAAATTGTGTTTGTTTGATTGGGAATACACTCTGGAGACGTCAAGTCTAAGTCCTAGATACTGTAAGAGCGTCGTGAGTCAATCAGGAACATTTGGAAGTTTCCTACCAAAATTCTGTCAATAATTTTAGCTTCTATCCCAGTCCAAAGTGTTTCGCTTGCAAATGCAGACGTATGACCTGACCTTAATTCCACAGCATGGATTTTAATGGAGAGCATTCAAATGCAAGTTCAAACGCATCCATTGCCCTCTCTGGGAACATGCCACAGTCTCTCACGAACTACCTAGTGCCTCTGCACACACGGTGTGCTCTTTACAGCCCTGCTTTAGTCACAGACAGTTTAAGCTGTTAAAGAGTATCTCGCTTTAAAAGGTAGGCTGATGGCGTTTCTATCTTCTGGTACATCTGGTAAGTTAATAAATACAGTTTCTGCAAGTATCCTGCAGGGACCTGTTTTTACACGCATACAGGGACGTTTATGCAGAAATCAAAGGCCATGAATCAGAAGAACACAACTCTTGTTTCCAGTGTACTGGAGGCTTAAAAAAAATTGGCTTTGAAAAATTGAAAGTAGTGTGGTTTGTTTTTATTGTGGAACCGATCAGGAAGAACAATTTACAGTCATTGCCATTCTTCACAGCTGAATGGAGTAGAGGAGCCTGCCTCGTGAAATGGAGCAGCTGCGCCCGTTTTCTCTGGGCTCACAAAAACATTTGCTTTTTCATCGAGAACTTTGGATGGTGGGGTACAGTTTGTTTTCATGATGGAAGTGGTCAGTTGTGCCTTACCAGACAGCTGTAGTGTAATTAAGAAAAACTGTGTGAAAGTGGATTAAATATAACAGAAGAAGCCTTTTATTTTTTTAAGGGGGGTGGTCACCTTAAATTTATTCATTTTTCTTTAATGCTTAAAAAGCAGAAATACCACTGTAATTCTAGTCTATAAGATTTTACTATTTCACCGTATCATTAGGAAATAGATTAGACTACTGCAGAAAAATTGTTTGCTTTTGGGACAAATGCAAACTAAAAAGTAGGAGTTTTAAGATGAGTTAGCTTGTGAGAGAACTGCTTTCGAAACGATGTTTCAAAGAAGGAACTGCACACTTATATTTATGTTGACTTTAGTGCATTTTAAAAGTTAGTGATTTCTTTTGTAGAGAAAAGGGTTTTTTTGAGGCTGCTTTTTAGATTCACTTTGGCTCCAAGTTGAATGTTAGGAGAATTATCTGTTTTTGATGACCAGAAACTGAGAGATGAAAATCACATTTTTCTTGGTAAATTTTTAAATGAATTAGTCAAATAATAATGAAGTAATCCGGTGAAGTGTTGATTTGTTGTAGTTAAATGTGGAACATTAGACTGTCAATGGGCTTTGAAAAGCATACATTTATTTTATGCAGCAGACTTTGAAATAAGACTAGAAATGCCTTAATTTGCATCATAGTCTACAGTGGGAAAGTAACTGTTACAAGGTCAGAGGAAGCGGAATTAAAAAATATATATATTATTGCACTCACAAATAACCAAGATGCATACTAGGCGTTCATTGTTTTTATACTGATTGCCTAACATGTTGAAAAACCAGATACTCACCCTAGGCAAAATAAAAGATTCAAGATTCAGGTTTGCTCTAAGAGTTTATCTTATACTGAAGATTTTGTAGGAAAGACTCTTGGATTTTATTTCAGTTAGGGAATCTGGAAAGCTGGAGAAAGGGAGGGAGGGGGCAGAGAGTTACAGCCCAAAAGCTCTAGCTGTTTCCAGTCTGGAAGCCCTTATCCTGGGAGTTTTCATAGGAGGAGGACTCAACAATGGGTATTTTCGAGAAGAATCCCTACCATCACTTCCCCACTCTCTGGTGGCCCGTTATCTCTCGATTCCTTGTGTCATCCCTCATCAGAAGCCCTAAGAAGATTCTGAAAATCAAGCCTGACTTTATTTCTAAATTGCAAACCACGGCTGCAATTTGATAGTTGGTTTTTTGGTTTGCAAACTGAGCCTTCACGTATACTAAACTCTTCTTCAGACTCCAGTATCTGCAGAGTCCCAGCAAAGTTGACTTCAGGAAGGTGAACAAAGGAGAGTGTAGGGTGGACTGGAAAGTTATACTAGCAGTTAAGAAACTGAGGCTAGGTTTTCAAGTAAGCATGGCAACAAAGAACAGTGAAGATAGCAGTGTGATGCAATGAAGAAATTACTGGGAATTCTAATCACTGGAATTAGAATCAAAAGATTTGGATTCAAGTCCTAGCTAGCCTAGCTTTGGGGGAAGTCATTCTCTCGGGTTCTGTTTCTTCTTGTATCTGGTGGAACTGCGTTACCTCTTCTACACACCAAACAAGTTGTGAGTCTTCAGAAAGAAAAGGGGAGAGAGAGACCGTGGTGGGCCAGTACAATCCCAGTAGTGTAGTTATGGGACCAGTTGAGCCATCTGTATCTTTTCTGGAGGGGTGAAAGTAGGGAAGAATTCTTGGCAGCAAGGAAAGAGAATGTAGCAAACATTAAATCTGGCTAACATCGATTCTCTGAGTGTTCTCAGAGCTCTTTGAGAATCCCATTATTTATCTGTTTGCTCCCCAACCCACCACTTCCCCTATAACACCAATTCCAAACCCTTTCACCCTCCCTAAATCCCAGCCCAGCCCCTCCTTCCTTAGTCTTGGTACACAGACCCCTCCCCTCCTTTGCAGGGGTAACCCTTCCCCACCTACCATCTGGAAGTGTTTCTCTTTATCCATCATTCCCTTCTCACTTTCTGTCTCATCCTTGCAAAAGGTAAACTGTGTTCTTGACGCCTTCTCATCCGATCTCATCTCAAACTTTGCTTCACCAGTTATCTCATATCTTGTTCTTTTCATCTCTCCCTTCCTGGTTCTTCTCCATAGTGAAGTGGCTCTGAGTGCAGTGTCCTATGTGGTTGGTTGGTTTTCATTTTCACTGATGAAATTTTTAAGAGTGATTTGAGTACTTCGTTTCATCCTTCATCCATGCTTTCTTTAGATCCATTTCAGTCTGATTACTTTCTATTTCATAATGAGACTCATGTCTCAGAAGGCACCAGTGATCTCATGATCAAATCCAGTAACCATTACTCTGTTTGCTTCCATTGGTCTCCATGCAGAGTTCCACATGGACTTCTGTGGCCTCCCCTCTCCTAATTATAGACCTCTCCCTCTCTGGCTTCTGTGTGTCAGTACCTTCCTTGTTCTCCTCACTGACTGCTCTTCTCTTTTCCTTGGCCTCTAAGGGTAGATGTTCCCTAGAATGCTGTACAGAGCTCACACAATATAGAAACATTCATTCAAATTGGGTAGAGGAACTAAACATAAAATTTAAATCTATAGGGGCACCTGGATGGCTCAGTGGGTTAAAGCCTCTGCTTTGGGCTCAGGTCATGATCCCAGGGTCCTGGGATCAAGCCCTGCATCGGGCTCTCTGCTCCTCGGGGAGCCTGCTTCCTCCTCTCTCTCTGCCTGCCTCTCTGCCTGCCTGTGATCTCTGTCAAATAAATAAATAAAATATTTTTTAAAAATCTAAATCTATAAAACTGATAACAACATAGGGGAAAATCTTTGTGACCTTGGACAAAGATTTTTTTAAGAGCCAACACAAAAAGCATGATCCATAAAAGAAAAGAGTTGATGAATTGGATCTCATCGAGATAAACATTCTGCTTTAGAGAGGTATTGTTAAGAAGATGAAAAACTCAGATTGGGAGAAAATATTTACAAAACACTTTTCTGATAAAAGACTTGTATCCAGAACATAAAGAACTTTGAAAACTGCATAATAAGAAACAAAGAGCCTCATTAAAAAAAAACAAAAAAAGTGGGGTGGGCAGATATGTGAACAGATACCTGATCAAAGAAGATATATGGATGGCAAATAATCACATGAAAAGATGCCCAGCATCATTAGTTATTGGGGAAATGTAAATTAAAAAACCATGGTGAGATACCCTATACCCACTGGAATGACTAAAATCGCAATTATTGACCATACCAAATGTTGGGAGGATGTGGAGAAATTGGAACTTGCAAATAGTATTACTGGTAGGAATGTGAAATGGTGCAGCCATTCCATTCCTAGGTTTTTACTGAAGAGAAATGAAATAATACGCTGTAGGACTCCCTTTAGAGAAATCTAGAAAACCTGGTGATGAAAAGCAGAGTAGTTGCTTGGGGATGGGAGTGTGGTGTAGAAGGAATGGATTGCAAAGGAGCATGAGGAAATTTGAGGGAGTGGTGGATACATTCATTATGTTGATTGTGATGATTCTTTCACAAATGTATACATATGTGAAAACTGATCAAATTTGACACTTGAAAATGTGCAGTCTGTTATACATTAATTATACCACAATAAAACTATAAAAAATTCATAGAACTACACACTGAAAAGGATGAATATTACAACATGTAAATTATCCCTCAATAACCCTGACTTTAAAAAAAAAAAGCATATGAGAAAATGAAATATGGGGATTGGGGTTGCAAAAATAATTAAAAGCCAATCTGAAAAGATTACAGACCATATGATTCCATTTATATAGTAGTCTCCAATGACAAAGTTATAGAGATGGAGAACAGATTGGTGGTTGGTTGCCAGGGTTTAGGGATGGTAACCATGGGGGAAAACAAGGTGAAGATTACATGGGAATTTTCAATACTATTTATGTAACTGTATAATATACAACTAATCTATGATTATATCAAAATAAAAAGTTTCTTTTTTTAAGCAAGCCCATTGGGTATTTTCGTGTTCTCTGATGGGAAGCCATCATTGTTTTTATATGTTAACTCTATAGTAATGTTTATCACACAGACTCTAGAAACTGATTTTATTGAGATGATTACAACTTAATGTTGCATTGTTGTAGATAGAAAACACATCAAGAATAATTTTCCAATTGCTTGTTCCCCATCTGAACATCGAATACCTTAACTTTTTTCTCTAAGATTCTTAAGTTTTTCTGACTAGATAATACATACAAATGGTTAAAAATACATAACAAAGGAAGCAATGAAAATCGTCTCCCAAAGCTTTCTTCTACTTCACAGTTCACACTTCCTCAAAAGTAAACAATTATTAATTTCTTGTGTATTCCTCCAGAGTTTCTTCATTTGTATATAAGCAAATGCAAATATATTTTTTTATGCTCCTCCTGCTTTTTAAAAATTTTATTTATTTGTCAGAGAATGCGTATAAGCAGGGGGAGCAGCAGGCAGAGGGAGACGCAGACTACCCACTCACCAAGACCCCAGTGCAGGACTTGATCCCAGGACCCAGGAATCATGACCCGAGCTGAAGGCAGATATTTAACCAACTGAGCCACCCAAGCGTCCCTCTTTTCCCTATTATTATCCAAAAGATAGTTTACTATATTGAATATTTTACATATTTTGCTTAACAGTGTGTCTTAAATTTTGAAGGTGATATGCAGAGAGCCGCTAAATTCTTTTTGACAGTTGCATAATATTCCTTTATGTATTTAAATACATATATTCTATATATACATTTAGAGAGAGTTACATAATACACACACACACCTGTGTTCATGCACACATACACACATATACATAATATTTATATACTAGGTTATTTCTGGACTTCCACCTTTGTAAACAGTACTGCAGGGAATATCCTTATACGTATGTCATTTCTTACTTGAACAAATATATGTGAATACATGAAATTGCCCATACTGACTTTTTTAATCTAGAAAAAATTTTATGCAGTTGAGTCTAATATATGTGGAATAAGTTTCCACATGTGTAATTATTAGAGACGAAATATTTAGTGTCCTTTGGATTTTCTGCTTCACTACCAGATATATATGATAACTTGGATGCCTAAAAATGGAGTGGAGACCCACTGCATCAGTGTTCTTTTCCATAGAGCTGAGGGTAAAATGCCCATGTGCACACACAGGGGTATTTCCCAAAGCCCGGTGACTTCATTCAGTGGCAGGTCTCACTCTCCTCCTGACCCAGTTCTGTCAGGCTTCCTTGCCTGTTTATGAAAGCCTTTGGTTTTCTCCTTATTCACAGACCTAGACTAGAGCTCTAAGCCCTTTGTCTTTCCCCAGGGGGTATTGCCCAAAATACCTTCTTACCTGCTATCAGTGTGTTATCCCGCATTGGTTCTCCCAATTAATGCAGCCTTAGTATTACATTAAGTCTTATGTGTTAAATCAGATTCTCTGAAAAAGGCTGACTGTTTGTACACCAGACAAGTATATGGAATGTACCCTTCTCCATAATGAGCCAACTGATTAGAGTCTTGGCTTCTCCAACGCTGGTTATGTATATGGGTTCGTAGGCGAGAGAGAGAAAGAAAATATGGCAAAATTTAACAGTTGGTTAATAAAGGTGAAGGGTAAAAGGGAAACATTACTGAGGCCCCAGGGCCTTGAGGGTTGGGCAGGATGCCACCCTGTGGGCAAAGGATCAGATTTTCTATAGATTTAACATGTTTTAAAATAAAAAGTTGAGAGAAAGCATATTCACTGCTGAAATTATTTACCTTGAATTAGTTGGTCTTTGTCACCCATTATGTTCTTAGTTTTTGTTTTGCTATTTCTAGATCTGAAGACATCTCAGAAACTCTGCCCCAGATTAAAAAAAAATGATGATAGCAATTTATAATTATTGAGGGTTTCCTCTGATGTTGGTCATTTTATGTGGATGATCTCATTTAAACCTCTTATCAACCTGTTATTGTCTTTATCATTTCTCAGATGAGGCCACTCACGCACAGTGAGGTTAAATACCTTGCCCCAAATCACACAGCAAACATATGGTAGAAATGCTACTTGCTGGGGTGCCTGGGTGGCTCAGTGGGTTAAGTCGCTGCCTTCGGCTCAGGTCATGGTCTCAGGGTCCTGGCATCGAGTCCCACATCGGGCTCTCTGCTCAGCAGGGAGCCTGCTTCCCTCTCACTCTCTCTGCCTGCCTCTCTGCCTACTTATGATCTCTCTCTGTCAAATAAATAAATAAAATCTTAAGGAAAGAAAGAAATGCTACTTGCTGCCCGACCTGCTGTCACTATGCTTGACCTGGTTTTTATTTTGGCCTGAAGTATTTGAAGAGAGAGAGAGATTATCATCTGGCTAAAGCTCTTAGAGCAATCTCCTGGTCCAGATAATGGGATCATCTGAAGGCTTCATGAAGAATGCAAGTGGTTATACCTGGAGTGGAAAATTGACAAGCTTCTTGACATGTTAAATTTGCAAAACTCTAGGAAAAAGGACCTGTTCTGCGTGCATACAGCAGCCCTTTTTACCCCTTTTTTTGAGTTTGCTTCTTTTGTGCATACTCACCAGCCTGCTAAGAGGTGTCATTGGCTCTTTTTTGGTATATTTCCTGTACGGTTTTTTTCTCTGTTGACTCCTTTCCAACAGAATTTAAACAGGTTCCCCCTTTACTCCACACACCCTCTGGCCACCACCATCTCTTCTCCAAACCAAGCTTTCCTAACAAATGATACCACTGGGGTCTTTTTCTGTTTTCCACCAGCTCCTCTAATCCTCCCCAATCCTTGGCTTATACCCCCAACTGCCGATTTCCTTCTAGCAATTTTTCTGTGCTATTCTTTAATTCACAAAACTGAGACTATATTTCATGTACAGTTTTGTGGCATGATTTTCTTTCTGCTTTAATATTGTGGACATTTTTTCACGTCATGAATTTTTAAACCCTTCTTATTGATGAATGGCATACAGAACAGCATACAGAAACATCTTACTGATGAATGGCATACAGAATAGCATACAGAAACAAATTTTAATATAAATGATTTTTCATTTGTCATTACCATCTAGATCAAGAAATAGAAATTACAGAATCCTAGAATATCCCCCCAACCCACCACCGCTTTGTCATTTTACCCAACTCTCCAAAGGTATCCTGACGTCTTGAAGCATAGATTGTTTTACGTGTATGAAATGCAGGTAAATGCAATCCTATATTGTATACATTTTGTGTCTTGCTCATTTCATTAAATGATTTTGAAATTCACCCACATTATATGCAGGTGTAGTTGATTATTCTTTGTTTTATAATATTCTATTTTGTGAACACATGAATATGTTTTCAAACATAACATTAATGGGTATATATTATTCCATTGTATAGATATGCCATAATTTATTAATTCTACTATTTTTGCCAGGTTTTTGCTATGATAAATAACCCTATAATGAACATCTCTATGTATAAATACTTAAGTAATGTCTGACCACCCCCTTAGAATATATTCTAGAAGTGCATTTACTAAGAGGATATAAGCTCTTTTAAAGTTCTTTTTTTTTTTTTTTTTTAAAGATTTTATTTATTTATTTGACAGAAAGGGATCACAAGTAGGTGAGAGAGAGAGAGAGAGAGAGGAGAAGCAGGCTCCCTGCTGAGCAGAGAGCCCGATGTGGGGCTCGATCCCAGGACCCTGAGATCACGACCTGAGCCGAAGGCAGAGGCCTTAACCCACTGAGCCACCCAGGCGCCCCTAAAGTTCTTAATACATATTGTCAGGTTGCTTTCTGAAAAGATTACACCAGTTTACTTTTCTGTTAACAAATCACCTGGCACATAGGTATTCAGTAAAATGTCATTGATGTGAGCTCAATGTACTGAAAGTTCTTTTATATCTTAGGCTCCACTTCTGAGTTTTATGTGTCAATGATCTTTTCAGTTCATTATTGTTTCAATTAATTTAGCACAAATATTCTCCCTAATTCTTTTTTTTAATTGCCTGATTGTTCATTATGTTTTAAATTTTTACTGGTATAGCTCTAAAATATATTGCCAGCTTCATTTCATTGGAATTACCTTACTGGTATTTCTCTAAATTTATGTGGCAAAAACTGACGTATGTATATAATCCTACCCAAGGATGATTCCCCATTCAAGTATTTTCATTAAATGCTCCTTCGTAAAGTTTTATAAGTTTATTCACCTAGGACCTGGTTTTCAAAAAATTTTATTTCTACGTATTTTATATTTTGCGGCTATTATGAACTGGATAATTTCATTATATTTTATAATTAGTTACTTGAAAGCTGTGGAGTTTTATATATTTATTTTGTATTTATCCTCCTGGCTGAGCTCTTATTAATGCCAACAGCTTTTGTTTGGATTTAGTACCATTCATGCTTTGGGATTTGTGACCATTTAGTTTCTAAATTCAGAGAGGGAGAAATTGGTATGAGGATAAATAGAAAAAAGTAACCTCAAAAACTATTTTTAAATAGAGTTGTAGAATTCTGATGATTTGCAAAACCCCATTTTTTTCATGCATTGAGGTATTCTCTCTGCCAAATCCAAACCATTTTCTCTAGCCTTATATTTTGAGTGAAGAAGTCATGCTTTAGTTAAACATAAAATTAATGAGATTTTTAAGTGTGAAAACATCTGTCATTACGTTAGGTAAATTACTCCTGTAATGAAAACCACATCATTTACTGTTCGTGTTATGCTAAATTTACTTTTTTCCATTCTCTTACTTAAAAAAATATTATTTATTAGAGAGAGAAATTACAAGTGGAGGGAGGAGCAGAGGGAGAGGGAGAGAATCTCAAGCAGATCCCTGCTGAGTACGGAGCCCAACACGGGGCTGCATCTCACAACCCCGAGATCGTGAACTGAGCTGAAATCAAGAGTCAGATGCTTAACCGACTGAGCCACGAGCCACCCTCTCTCATTTTTTAAACTTACCTTTTCTTATCTGTTCTCTATTTTGTTTCTCTATTTCTTTTTAGGAATATAGTAGTTTGGAAAGAAATTTTTTTAATACTATCAGAAAAAAAAAAATCTTCAAAGTAAGGGAAAAACTAGAAATCTTCCAGTTCCTCTAATTTTTCTCCCTGTATTCTCCTTTACTTTTCTGTTCTGGTTATTTCTCATGATTTTCTGTCTCCTTATACACTATTTATTTGTCTAAATGCTTTACACGTATGTACATGTGACATATATGTGTTTGTGTCACCTGTTTTTTGTATCACCTCAGAGGTAAGAAAATATGTCTAGGTCACATATACATATGTTATTGCATATATAATAAAAATAAATTTTTCTTAGTTGAAACAGTTCTAAGTTTTTTTAACTTGTATATTTAACTTGTAAATTTGTTGTCTTATTACTTTTTTTACTCATTTTAAGTTGTGAGGTTTTTTTGGTGGGTTTTTTTTTTTGTTTTGTTTCATTTTCCTTTTTTGTTTTTGTTTGTTTTGTTTTGCTTAATCTTTTTTTTTTTTTTTTAATTTATTTGCCAGAGATAGAGTACACACAAGCAGGCAGAGAGGCAGGCAGAGGCAGCGAGAGAAGCGGGCTTCCTGCCGAGCAAGGAGCCCGATGCAGGACTCGATCCCAGGACCCTGGGATCATGACCTGAGCTGAAGGCAGCGGCTCAACCAACTAAGCCACCCAGGCATCCCTGTTTTGCTTAATCTTAAGAATAGTTTTAAGTACACAGAAACTTGAACCACAAATGTAATCAGAAAATAATACTTTAATCCAAGTTAATCCACATTGTTGACCTTCTGTGCCTACATCAGCAACAATAGCAGAATGTCTGGTACATAATCTCTTGTGTGGACACCCGCACGCACTGGCCAAGTCTGATCTAGAAATGAGATCCTCTTTTGAGATGGTAGTTTTGCTGGTTTTTAAGAAAATACCATCAAGGATCTCATTTAATCCTCATAAGAGACAGGGTGGTTGTATGGTCTTATTTGTAAAGTGAAACTAGGTCAGACCAACTGCAGATAGTTGTAGCATGCTCTAAGTGGTTGGTTAAGCCACGGTGGGGATTACTAAAATACGGATTTCCTGTGTCAAAATAAAAAGAATTCACGATCTCTATAATGGCAGTAGAATTGGAGTATGAGAACTTAAGAATCCTGTCTTCTGTAGAACAGAAATTTTATTTTTCAAAAGGCAGATGCTGTAGGGTGTGTTTCTGCGGGTGTTTACTAAGCTTTGAGGCTGGGAGGAGAGAAGGAATGGGCCATAAGGACGCCATGTTCCCCATCTCCCTTATAAAATGGGCTCACGAGCAGGAACAGAGGACAGCAGTCAAGATTAGCTCAAAGGAAGGGGCGCCTGGGTGGCTTAGTGGGTTAAGCCTCT
>PISX010000860.1:0-111815 GCA_004024625.1 Mellivora capensis | reverse complement strand
CTACTGTGATCTCTCTCTGTCAAATAAATAAATAAAATCTTTAAAAAAAAAAAAAAAAAGAAAGAAAGAAATGATCTCTTAGGAAACTTTAGAGGTAAAGTGATGTGCTTTCATGAGAGAGATGTAAAACTGGTTCCAAGTCCTTAAGAGAAAATGGAAATGAAACATGAGCCAAAAATAATTACACCAACCACATAGTTAAAAACCAACAACAAAACTGCTTCAAAAGGCACCTTGTCCCATGTGGCATTTGGTTTTGCACAATGTCATAAAAGTACACGGTTAGTGTACTTCCGGTTAAGCAAAGTGAAACCAGAAATAGACTCTGTGCTCCATCTACTCTAATTCAATACACACAGAAAGGCAAAATAAATTTAAAATGATAAACGGATCCAGGTTGCCTATGACGGTATGCCATTCTGAAGGTGGATATTGTTCAGGGAGAAAATTCAGAGTAAACGGTTTCCTTTTATAATTATGTTAAGAAGAACATGGATCTTAAATCCATACAGAGTCTCATTTGAATACAGGCTCTATCGCTTAGGCATTTTTTGATGCTGGAAACTTTACCTCTCTTTCTCATGATTTTCTTTACCTGCTAAATAAGCAAAAGTATTCCTTCAGAAAGTTGTTGGAAAGACATTATCCCTTTTTCATGAAGTTGTCGCAATTTCCATGGAAAGTAGGAAAAAAATGCTTAAAATCTTTTCAGGAAGAGCGCCATACAGGAAAACAAACAAGACCAGCCTGGTTACATGTTATTGAATCATCTGATTATATTTTTCAGTTAGTTTCTGCCCGCCCCTTAGAGGTTGCTTAATGATCTGAACTGTGTTAGAGTTTTTGTTGCGAATGAAACATCCCTGGGTGGTTGTGCATACCACTTGGCTGTGCCGTCATTTACAAGCGAAAATGGTAAAAAGGTGCAGAGAGTAAAGGATTACTTCTGTTTCGGCTGGTGGGTTAATGGAGCCACCGAGATCCCTATCTCCACCTTGACCTAGATCTCTGTCTCTTGCCTATCTTTATATCCTATCTATGTATTCTAACCATCCTAATTATTCACCTCATTTATTTTGTTTCTTTTGAAATAATTTTGAACTTGCAGAAAAGCTGCAAAACAGCTTTTTGTCTTATCATTTGAGATTAAATTAGCAACGTGATGTGTCATCACTTCTAAATACCTTCGCATGTAGTTGCTAAAAGCAGGGGTATCTCCTACATTAGTCATCAAAATCAAGAAATTAACCATCAGAGCCATAGATCCCTATTTATATTTTGTTCAAATTATGTACTTTGTAGCAGAAGGATCCTGTTCAGAATCGCATATTGTCCTGTCTGTTTAGTTTCCTTCAGTCTGAAATAGTTCCTCTGTCTTTCCTTGACTTTTCAATATTTAGATATTTTTGAAGACTACAGACAAGTTATTTTTGACAGATATCCCTCAGTTTGGGTTTGTCTGCTGTATGTCCCTGAAATTAGATTTAGGTGGTGTATCTTTATTAGGAATATCACAGAAGCTACATTTTCTTCTCATTGCATCTAATATGGGAGTGCATAGTTCCTATTTGTTACATTACTGGAGATTGTTAACTGTGATCACTTACTTAAAGCCATGTCTACCAGATTTCTCTACTGTAAAATTACTCATCTCTCCTTATGATCAGTATGTGGCGGATGGTGGTTTTGGACTATGTAATACCTGTTTCTTATCAATCTCCCACCAACTACTTTTAGCATCTATCTATGCTTCTTGGCTGAATTAATTATTACTCTGATAGTTGCCAAATGGTGATTTTTCTAATGCCTTGGTTCATTCTGCATTCATCAGTTGACATTCCACTGCAAGGAAAAGCTCCTTTCTTTTCTTTTTTATTTATTCACTTTTATTTATGTCAGCATGGGTGCATGGATATTAAAAATTATTTTATCATTTATGGATTTTTTAATGGATTGTAATCTATTATTACCATTTTTCATTTTGATATTTAAAATGTCCCAGACTTGCCCAGAGGGAGCTCCTTAATTTTTTTTTTTTCCAAAGATTTGACTTACCTATTTGACAGAGAGATAGAGGGCCCAAGCAAGGGGAGTGGCAAGCAGAGGGAGAAGCAGGCTCCCCACAGAGCAAGGAGCCTGATGTGGGGCTTGATGTGGGGCTCAATCCCAGGACCCTGGGATCATGACCTGAGAAGAAGGCAGATGCTTAACCAATTGAGCCACCCAGGGCACCCCGAGGAGGCCCCTTCAAACTATCCTCCTTACTCTTGGAGCACTCTCTGGCACAATGAGATGAACCAGGCCCATCTTCACCCTGCTTATATTCCAGTAGCCTAAACCAGGCCATTGCTGCCACCACCTCCCCCACGTCTTATCTTCCCCTCCTTAGTTGGGTCATGAAGTCCTGCCACTGCCTACTTATTGGGACTCAATTCCTCAGGAGGGGAGAGAAGGATGAAGAAAGATGTGGATGGATGGATAGGTGGAAGGATAGCTAAGCCAGCTGACTGACTTTAAAAAAAAAAAAAAGTGTTCTGCCCATAGATATTGGGAAGTAAAAATACTAGCTCATCACTCTGACAGGGAAATAGGTATTTGGATAATCAGAAATGACAGATATGTCCCAAGTAATTTATTTATTTTAACCTTGGAATGTGTCTTAATCCCTTCGAACTGCTATAACAAAATACCAGATTGTGTAGTTTATGAACAACAGAAGTTTACTGGTCAGGATACTGAAGGCTAGAGAGTCCAAGGTCAAGGCACCAGCCGGCACCGTCGCTTTCTGGTGAGGGTCCTCTCCCTGGTTCAGAGCAGGTGTCTGTTCTCCCTGTGCTCACATGGTGAAAGGGGCTAGGGACCTCTGTGGTGTCTCTTGTATAAGGCACTAACCCCATTCCTGAGGGCTCTACCATTGTGACCCAAGCACCTCCCAAAGTCCCCACCTCCTAGTATCATCATCTCTGGGGGTTAGGATTTCAAAATATGAATTTTGAGGGGACACATGCAGACCATAGAACGTTTCTGCTGTCTACTGATGTTTGAATATGGGTCCATTTACTGTTTTGAGAACTCGGCCTAAACCAACCCAAGTTCTCCAGCTCTTTATCCTACTCCTATATACGGCCTCCCTGTCTGAGAAACTTCTTACTAAGTCCACTATTATCCTGGAATCAGGCTTAAGAAACCATATTCTTTATGGTTTCCTTTCCGATGTCTTTTGTCCTGTCATGCATAAGTAGACGCATGGCCTACAGACCAGTTGGCACTGTACAGAGAAGTAACCATTCTGTAGTTTCCTCCTCAGGAAGCCTTGGTGGGGAGCTACTTCGTGCTCTTCCTCTTCGATTGGGACTGCCCCGTGCTCTGGTTTCCAGGACCCTTGCCTCTCATGAGGGCTGATGTCTGGTGAAGAGAGAGAATCTGATAGTCTCAGGAGGGAGGTTTGCTTTTAATAAGTCTGGAGGCGGATAGGGTAGGTGAGTGGAAGAAGAGAAGGAATTTGACTGAGACAAGTTGATTGGAATGAAGCAACTACTCTGGGAGGGCTTTGCATAACAGAGCTGGTTGGTTAATATGTTCGTTTTTCTGTCCTAGTCCTTTAAGCCTTAAAGAAAAAAGGGAAGCGCTTTGAGATTGGACCTTTTTTTTTTAAATGTGTTGCAATTAGGCACATGTCTAGATGAATCCTAATTTCGCTAAACCCGCCCCTAGAAGACTACTGAATTTATTTGAAATCACTGAGTCATGAAGATATAAATATATAATGAATACTTAATAAACAAACTCTGATTTCAAGAATATAAGATTTATGAAACTGAGCAATACTGTGGAATTAGGTAGTAATAAATTAGAAATGTAAGTTTAAAGCACATAAACCATATGCAGTTTTCATAACTTTAAAATGGCAAATGGTTTTACTGTTTAACCAGTCTTGAAACCAGTGATTTCTTCTTTACAAACTGAAAGAACTGTAGGGTTTTTTTAACATTACAACTGTTTTGAGAGACATTTTGTGCCACAAATATGTTAAGTGTGTATTCTAATGTGATATGCTTTTGTTTTAATTTTGGGGAGGACTTTTTTTTTCTTAAAATATTTTAAAATTTATTAAATACCCATCAGTGGGAAAAACTTTTAAAAAAACAGCATTAAGTACAGTAAGATAAATAAAAATATGTTATCAGAATTCTTTTGGCATCCCAGCTACCACTTCTATTCCCTGCTATTATCTCAAACTCACTGTAACTACACAGAACCCAGTAAAACCTCTTCTCTGGTTTCAAAGTCACTATTGACTCTTTGTCCTTCTTGTTCTACCCTTAACAAACTTCTGGGAAGTGTTTCCAAGTATTTTACAGCTGGTCTACCTCATCCTTCCTTATTGCTGAAGTCCTGTCCAAACTTTACATTAGAGCTGTGCATATTGATCTCTGCTTAAGCCTTTTGTTCAGCCTCTATCTTTTGCCCAGTTCTCACTACTATGAATAAACTTCTTTCTTTTTACCAGTCATGGTGCATCCTCTTCAGCTTCCTTTATTTGTTCTATAGTTTCATCAGAAATGTATTAGTCTCAGGCTATCTGCCACTGGCCTTTTGACAGTGCCACGTTGGCACTGATGCATCGGTTGGAAAACAGCCATTATGGGCGCCTGGGTGGCTCAGTGGGTTAAACCTCTGCCTTCAGCTTAGGTCCTGGGATCCAGCTCCACATCGGGCTCTCTGCTCAACAGGGTCATTATGGGCGCCTGGGTGGCTCAGTGGGTTAAACCTCTGCCTTCAGCTTAGGTCCTGGGATTGAGCCCCGCATTGGGCTCTCTGCTCAAGAGGGAACCTGCTCGCCCCCCAACCCCCGCCTGCCTCTCTGCTACTTGTGATCTCTCTCTCTCTGTCAAATAAATAAATAAAATCTTAGAAAGAAAGAAAAGGAAAGAGAGAAAGAAAGAAAACAGCCATTATGTAAGGGCCTGTCATGTGCATACTTGGTACCAGCCACTGTACTAGATGCCGCGAATATTGTGGCCGATAAAATAAACACATCATTGCCTTGGTGGAACAGTCTAGTGGGAATAACAGCTAATTAAACGAGAGTATGTACAATTAAATGACTGCAACTGTGTGAAGTGCTTTGGAGAAGAAGAAGAACACGTGGGAGCAGGGAAGGGACGGGTTTGGGAGGCTGAAACTGAGATGTGAAGACTGAATACATATTAACTGGTTGAGGTCTGGCTGAGGAACATCTCAGGCACAGAATGGTTTTTGCTCTTCTCATCGTCACTTTTTGCGCTATAATGAAGCAGATTCTCCTACATTCAGCCAAGCGCACTGCTCACCGTCATGATGCTTCTTAATGGGCTTTTGCCTTTTGGCCGTGCTGGTTTTGTGCTGTCAACCTATTTTGGAGCTCTGGAGGTCCCTGTTCCCAGTTCTTAGACTAGGATTTAGTCTAGGAGCCGGTAGCAGGCTCTTGAAGTCTGATTTGTCCTCTGCCTTCTACCCTGTTACTCTTTTTTCCTTCCATTAACTCCATCAATCCCACAAGTGGGATTTCTGTCGAAAAGCACAGGCCAGCAGTGGGCATGTTAGAGGGGATTTGTTGATATTGAATCCCTTCCCCTAAACACCTGGATTCCATTGTCCACAACCCCCCACCTCATCCTAGTGACATCATGGTTTAAGGTGATTGAAAAATGCCTCTTCCCTAAAGGAAGTTCAGGTATTTTGCTTCGGATCATTAAAGGATATGCATATTAACTGTGAAGTTGCGTGCTCTATCATTGTTTCACGTGTTTAGCAAGTGCTTTATAGCTTAGATTTCTTGATTCAAGTTATTCAAAAATTTCCATTTTTATAACCAGCATTTGAGATTTATTAGTATATTGATATTTACTATCACTACCACCAGGTTGTTTCCTGGTGATGTAAGGACATAAAAGCTTGCAGATACATGTCAGCAGAAATGACCTTATTGTACTTGTACAGAGTGGCCAAAGTGTGCTCTCCTGACATTGGTTCTTATTTATTTATTTTTTTTTTTTTTAAAGCAATGCATTGTAACTGGGCAGCTGGTCAAACTATTTCTTATAGCCCGGCTCCTTATGGAACCATAACCAGTTCTGGGGCAGAGGGACAGTAAACACACAATTTCCTTCACATGATTTTTCCCTTTTTCTTTAAATATGTGTATTTATTAAAAGAACAAGAAGATGAAATAAAGACTAATGTATATGAAAACACTTATTATAATGAAATTAAAATAAATTGTAAAATACAGTATTAGCCAATAGTAGACCTATCTTTAGCTTCCACCATTTTATTGTTCTAAATAGAGGATGACCCATCTTATTTTAAAAGTGGTTTATATTTGGGAACCTGGGTGGCTCAGTCAGTTGAGCATCCGAATTTTTATTTCACCTCAGGTCATCATCTCATGGGCATGAGATGGAGTCCCGCACTAATCTCCTTGCTCAGAGGGGAGTCTGTTTGACCGTCTCTCTCTCTCTCTCTCCATCCCTTCCCCCAGCTTGTCCTCTCTCTTTCTCTGTCACTCTCTAAAATAATCTTTTAAAAATGTGTTATGGGGGGAGGGGTGTATGGAGAGGGTGGTTGGGTTATAGACATTGGGGAGGGTATGTGCTACGGTGAGTGCTATGAAGTGTGTAAGCCTGATGATTCACAGACCTGTACCCCTGGGGCAAATAATACATTATATATTAATAAAAACTTGTTAATGTTTTATAACTAATTGTGGTAAAAGAGCTTTTCAAAACTCAGAGTCTAGTACCAATTGAACATCTTTCCATTCCCCCCTCCCTCCTGCCCTGGCAGCCTCCGTTCTACTTTCTGTCTCTATGAATTTGACTGTTCTAGGCACCTCATTTAAATGGAATCAAAAAGTATTTGTCTTTCTAGGACTGACTTAACTCACTTAGCATAATGTCGCCAAAGTTTACTCATGTTGTAGTGTGCATCAGAATTCCCTTCCTTTTAAGGCTCAGTAATGTTCCATCGTTCGCTGATCTGTTCCTCTGTTGATGGACACTTGGGTTGCTTCCACCTTTTGGCTCTTGTGTGTGAATGCCGTTGTTGTAAACATGGACATAGAGATATTTCTTCAAGACCCTGTTTCAGTTCTTTGAGGCACTTATCTTATTGAGCCCCAACCTTAACACAGAGATAGGGACTCTTAACTATTTAAACAATGTGGGAGGGAAGGAAAGAGGGAGGAAAAGGGAGTAGTCATTCCAAAAATTAGGCAGATGGTAATCTGCCAGCCATGTGAGGTTATCTAAGTCTGCTTCGGTGTTTTTCAAAGTGTTGTTCATGAACCAGCTGCATTAGAATCTCATGAAATCCTTGCTAAAAAGTTTTGAGGTGCTTCACCAGAGTTCACAAGACTGAATGTCTTGTGAGACTCAGGAATTTGCACTCCTGGTGATTCTCACACACACTGAAATGTGAGATGTACTGCCCCAGTGGCAGGGAGGGTCTCAGAATTTTCCTCTGTTTCTGCATATGAAGGCTCTGCTCCCCGCCACTTTCAGCCCCTGCCTTCCTTTGGTGCCCAATCATCCCAGGCTATCCCATGACACACTTTCTTGCCCTCTCTGTCTATATATTGTAGCCCAACTAAAAGTTTCATAAATGTAACAAAGTATGGCCAGGCCTGAGTTTGCAACCTTAAACTTTGATGTGGGCCCTTTTTTTCAAGGTCTTTTCTTCCTCAGTATACTACATGGCAATTCACTGTTGCTATCTGTCTGTGTCAGTCTGGGGCCAGTGAACAGGTTAGGACTTCCTCCCTCGGCCTCGGCCTCATGGTATCTAGATTTACCTGAATTCTTAAAGGGACCACTTGTCTTTTTCTTAAGTGAACATTTTAAATATGACACAGTGTATTGCAGCCCTCGGGGCGGTAATTTTACACATTTATGCCGTATGACCAAACGACAAGTGTGACATCTTCAGTAAAACCAACCAGGTTCTTCAGCATTTTGAAATCAAACTCCTTGTCTTGATTCAGTTATCAGATCGCGCCCCCTATCATATCTCCTGTGTGTGGCTTTGCTTCTGATTGTGATCTGTGATTTGCAGGGGATTCTTTTTTTTTTTTTTTTTTAATCAACTTTTCTTCAAATAATGTTGATGTGTTTTCAGAAATACTCTCTTCAAACGTCTGGGTGACACAAGAGCATGTTTAATATTTGACTACCATTAAAAGTAATACTAATGACACTTTTTTTAAAAAATGAAAGGAGCTGTGGGTGGAGTGGAGGCAAAGCTGTGGTAAGGAAGTTTGGTTTTGTCATCACTGGCCACCTTTTTCACAGAGTGCTCCATACAAATTTCTATTCCTTAAATGATTGGGTACTCCCATAATTTTTAGGTTTTGGCTCATTTCTACAGCCAGTTTTTGTGACTGACTTGCTCAGTTGAAATCCCTTCTAGGAAGATGTAAATGACACAAGGGTGGGGATAGGATTGCGCTAGTTCACTTGGTGCCCAGCATTATATGTGGTACATAGCAGGTGTTTAACATATATTTCTTGAAGGAATGAAACTTAACTTGAAGCTGATTATATTTCATATACTGTGCTTGTTTCTGCTAGAGATTTTCTTTGCAGTTTTCTACTACACTAATCCCCCCCCCTTTTTTTTTAATCAATCTAAGAACTCAGATTCAAGTGCTTGAGAAGCTTATGTACCTAATATCTCTGATTGGGCCAACCAATGCTATGTTTGAAATACCCTTTTGATTTCATGGGATCACTTGTTTTTCTATGTTGAAAACTGACTGGGCAGAACTCTTGACACCAACCAGTAACTTCACAAGTTTATTGTATTGGTTGGAAAGGAGACGACACTCCCAATGGTGAGTGATGTGATGTCCATATCTCTCCCACCGAGGCTGCATTATTAGTGATAGATCGATGCCATCATTTTACCCACAACAGGCAGCACGTTTGAGTCTGTGTCTCAGGATACCAGATAACCTAGGAGAGTGAGCCTACTCTTTTCTCTTTACAAAGTTTGGCTTCAAGCCATACACACTGAAAATCCTTTTTGTGTCAGCGCTGTTTGTTTTCACAGAGCCTATAGAAGCTGTTGTCCGTGGAGGCTCAGAGCAGCTCTTTACGGAGTTTTCTTTCCCCAGCATTTTGGGATCCAGAGTCAGGAATGGTGAGCCGAATGTACTCTCACAGTATATAAGTTTACTCTGATTTAGGATAGATAGTAACAGAAATCCTTTTAAGAAGATTTGTACAGTGTGATGCAATAGTGTACAAAATTAATTTGGGGGGTCTTTTGTGTTTCTCATCTTCCAGTCCAAAAGTAAGAATGCCTAGGTTTAAAATGTTGAAGCTCATAGTGTTAAAGCTGAATGGATGTTTTTAGTTGCTTTAAGATCTTCCAGAAAAATTATTACCCCTAGCTACAAAGTAACAAGACTCAGACCTAAAGACGACCATGGACTCCTACGACAAGTTAATTAAGAGCAGGCCAGTAGGACTGATCAGGGGGTCTGACCTTATTTGGATTTGCTGATATTCCTACTTTACTGAGTAAATGTGTTTTCACTGTTCATGTGCCCCTAAGCTTTTTCTTTTCTTTTCTTTTCTTTTTTTTAACATATAATGTATTATTTGTTTCAGGGGTACAGGTCTGTGAATCATCAGTCTTAAATAATTCACAGCACTCACCATAGCACACGCCTCCTCAGTGTCCATCACCCAGCCACCCTATCCCTCCCCCGGCAACCCTCAGTTTGTTTCCTGAGATTAAGAGTCTCTTATGGTTCATCTCCCTCCACAGCCCCTAAGCTTTTAAAGGAGTAAGCAAGATTTTAGCTGTGCGATTTTAACAGCAGTCAGAAAACTAAAATCTAACATGATGCCTACCTAAAAGTTGTATATCAATATGTATTAAAATTAAGATCCACACTAATATAAAAAGTAGATTTTTTTTCATATTTTAACATTCATTTATAATTCCTTTTTATAAGCCCTTGGTAAGTGTGTATATAGAACTTTCTTCTCCACCGCCTCACCACACCCACCACAGTCAAATCAACAGATGTCTATCAAGTAAGTGTTCACCTCATTGTCAGAATGATGCCATTGTGTTAGTTGTAGTCCATCCTTAGCGAATCTGGGTGTAATAATTTTGGGGGTACTAATTTAATATAGTCTTGGTGTCATGTTAATTTGCTTTTCTTTCATCCCTAGTCAGCTTGAACCTTTTCCCAATTTTGTTTGCTAACTCCATTCCTCCCTCCGCGGCTTAGCTGTTCCTCTTGGCTCATTTTCTCATGGAGTTATAACAATTGTCATCAGAACCCTGACCTGACAGCAGTGGGCTCCTGGGCAGGACACGTCTTCAGCAATTAGTACTTTTGCTTTTTGTCTCTTCTTCCTTTCTTCATTACAGTGGAAAACGGGGAGTAAAATGGATAGTATGGGAAACTGTGGAAGGGAAAACTAATCAGAACTGGAGGAGACCCCAATGTAAAGTGTATTAAGCTGAGCTGGATAACTCAAGTTTTGATAAGTAATGAGAAGCAGCGTGAGATTATGTAATGATTTGGCATTGTCGACGGGCTTGGACTCCAACAGCAGGCCTGCCATTCTTACGTGGATAAAATAAAGCCTACCTCACAACACTGCCAAGAGCACTAAATGAGATGACATGCGAGGGCTTCTCCTGTCCTCTCTCCTTTGGGAGGGTACAGGCAACAGCAGCCCAGTGACAAGGGCAGGAGGGCGGATGAAATCAGCACTGAGGATGAAACCTTTATCTTGCCCCAGCTCCACCCCCTTCTTCCCCGCCATTAGCATTTAATGTGTTTTCTCACTCTTCATAGCAGCCTCATTATGTCTCATTATTCCCATTTTTCTGATGAGGAAATTGAGGCTCTGAGAAGTTAAGTACCTTGCCCAAGGTCATGGATTTGGTAAAGGATTTGTGCCGAGTTCTGTCAGATTCCAGAGCCATTCCCTTGCCACAGTGCCAGGCTGCCTTGTATAATGAGTGTGTGACTAAAGAATGAAAAGGAATTAACGGACTGGCCATTCCACGGTTCTTTCCACTACTTCACTTGGTGAATGACTAATAAGCAAACACTCCCAGAGGGTATTTGCATTTTAAAAGAGGAGCTCATTAACCCTAATGAATCTCTAATTTGGGGAATATGTGGGGGAGATATTTCTGATCACTGGGGCTTTCTCCTATGTCTTCAAGGTGCTGGCTCCCCTGTTCTCCTCCATAGATTATCAGCTGTTCTGGAATCAGAATTATGTGTAGAATGCAGTCACATACTGCTAGTCTGGCCCAAATGCCATTGAGTGAATTGACAGGGAGTTGTGAAAAGATCGCTAAAAGAAAAGAAGTGTAGGTTAGCACCGTGGAAAATGAATGTTCGAAAGCTGAATAACAAATGGGACAATTTTGAGGGTCTTCTGAAGAATCAAGTAAGAATAATATATTTTATAATCAATTTTAACTTCAGAAACGTTCTATCAGCATTTCTCACAGTGTGTTCATAGACCTCTGGAAGATGTTTAATGACTATCAGGTGAATAAAATGCTCCATAGTCAAATATATTGTGAAAAGGGGTTTTAAAGTTTTTTCCTGCCTCCCTTCCTTTCTTTCCTTAGAGAGGACAGGGAGGGGCAGAAGGAGAAAGAGACATAATTCCAAGCAGGCTCCACACCCATCATGGAACCCAATGCGGGGCTCCATCTTACCACCCTGAGATCATGACCTGAGCTAAAATCGAGTCTTATGCTTAAGCAACTGACCCACCCACCCAGGCACCCCTAAAGTTTCTTTACTGAAGAATTTCTCAGAGCCTTTCACATGTTTAAGTGAATTGGAAATCAACTGGAAGGAAACACATTCTGCAGATTTTTCTCATACTTTTGACCATAGACACCTTTTTTCCATGTGAACCCCTCAAAACTAGTGTTTTGTAGACTGCATTCTGAGATATTCAGTTCTATGTAATTCTTCTCTAGTTAAAGGAAATAAAACCGTTTTCTGTACTCACAGCTTTTCATATTTAGGTGGGCTCCAGACCTGTCCATATCAGCCCATTCCCAGTCCATTTAGACCCTAGGGCCTTCCAATAGTAACACTCCTCTTCTCCAGATAAGATCTAATCAATTAGGGGGGAATAAAAACAACCAAATAGAGACTAGATTCTCATTTTTACTGCCTATTAAGCTGGTGCTAAAGAATGTGGCTTCCATCAAGGACCAAATGGATTTCTGAATCCCAGAATTAGATTGAGCTTCATCTAGTTACAGAAAATGCCAGGCTGGGGCAGGTTTTCCAAGATGGGAGGAGGTCCCTGTGAAGGGTCAGAGCAGATAGAGCCACGTGCTGTCTATGGTCCTTCCATTCTCAAGAGAAGGGGAAGAAGTAGGGGCGAAACCACATGTGCAAGGCCCCCTAAATTACAAAGCCATGGATTAGGGAGTAGAGAGAGCCCTGGGGTTAATGTTAGTAGAACTTCTCCACACTGAAGGAGGCCTAAGGAGTGAGGGCATTCCCTCACCCCCTCTCCTGCCAGAAAGTCTCCTCTGGGCAACCCCAATAGGCACTGGGGTTCCTTTCCCATCACTGAGGATTTCTCTCCTTTTCTCTATCCCTTATACTGAGTGCTCATCTTCACCACCATTCCTCTCTGCCCATAACCCGATTCACCCAGTAGATTAGGATCATAATGATACCCTAATGATCATCCCTACCTTATTTTCTCAAATAACTCAAATATAATTCAGGCTTTTATCCTAGAAAAGGCAGAATACATATAGTCTCTAGAAGAGGGATCAGAAGGGGCACCTGACTGGCTTAGTCAGTAGAGCATGCAACTCTTGATCTCAGAGTCATGAGTTTGAGCCCTACACTGCGCATAGTGATTATTTATTTAAAAAAAAAAAATATATATATATATATATATACACACACACACACACAAGAATATGGAAACTACAGCCTGAAACGTGTTTTTATAAATAAATGTTACTGGAACACAGCCACATTCATTGTTTTATGTATTGTTTGTGACTATTCTCAGCCACAAAGGTAGAATTGAGAATTGAGAAACTGAAGGGCCCATGAAGTCTAAAATATTAGCTATCTAGCACTATATTGGAAAAATTTACCAATCCCTAATCTAAAATATAGAGGACTTTTACTTCAGCTCTTTAAGTTCTGAAAGAACTTCCTTCGTCTGTATATGTAGCCTTTATCATTTACTCTAAATAAAAACTTCATTTTAAACCAAGAAAATTGCATGGTTGTAATGTAATAGGGGTTGTTGCCTTTTGTGAAATTGTTTCTAGCCTTACAAACTTCTGGAAAAGTATCAAGGGGACTATATTTTCTTTGAAAGATGGGAAGGAAGGACAGAGGCTTGCTCTGGTCAGAAGTATTTGGCATCATCAGTGGAAAGGGAAGAGAAGAGATCATCTGTGGGGCTTATGGAATAAAAAAGGAGTCCAGAGAAGTTGTCTAGGTGCCGAGAGGGTTGGACCAACACAAGATCCCGCGTTCAGAGCTCCCTTTTGGATTCTTGGGCTCTTCTCTTCACCGTTCTCTAACTCAGACTTGATTCCACCACCTTAGCCCACATCAGTGGAACCTTCCACCAGACCAGAGAGTCTCTAGAGATGTCAGAAGACTAGGTTGTGCTCCCACTGTGACTGCCTTCTACCTGGGAGACTTGGGGCAAGTCACTGAGTGCCTCTGCCCCTGGGGGTTCTATTCTCCTTTTTAAACAGCTGATTCCCAAATGAGAATTTTTAATCTGTCCAGTGTACAAATCAGAGTTAATGATCATTTTGAGAACTAAAGTACCTTATTTCACATTTGTCACATGTGCTTTGTTGTTAAAGTATCTAACTTTTGTGTGGATTATAAAAAACTGGAGAAAGTAACTGAATGTTTCTCATGATAAAATAATTCTTCGGTGGGAAGAAAACAAACCTTCAAAAATTATATTTGATTGTGACCTGTTCTTTTCTGTTTGTGATTTGTGCAGTTTTCATTTTATGCCTTTGTTTATAGAGAATAATCTCACAGATGGCATTTTTCCTTGTAATCAGTTATTGTCCTATCTGAGTCATCACCAGACATGGCATTTCAGTAAATAGTGATTCTACAATCGCTTCCAGGCAGATGTGTTGTGTGATGTCAGGAACACCAGCTGATAACCTTTTTGGTTATTCAGGCAATAGGGAGAAATGGAGAAAGCTTCATACAGACACACAGCTTGAAGTCAGAAAATGGCAAAGTAAGCGCTGACTTGGTGTTGAACGATTTTAGCCAAGTACAGTGTTTGTGAGGCTATGGGATAGAGCAATATTCACTTGAGAAGGTAAAACTCTTGAGTAAATGACCTTATATTGTGAGCATCGGGCATGTGAGTCGTTAAACGCGCTCTGAACTCAGGGTATAGAGACTTGCATTACCTCGGCTCCTTCGGCTGCTCTGGCCTCAGGCCGTTAGCCAAGCCAACCAAACTCCCTGGGCATCGGTTTTGCCAACTATAAGCTGGGGGTGATGATCTTGTCCCTCACTTTCAGAGAGAAGAGAGAGTTCTGAAAAGTGGGCTCTCCCAGATATGCTAATAAATGGTCAGTTTAAACAAGCACTTCCAAAATCAGTCAAAATAGTTTGACATGCTAGGTTACAGGAGTAGTTTGGTGTAAATTTTTCACTTGAACAGTTATTAACTTTATTATCCTATAGACCAAACCTAAGAGTTCCTGATGCTATTGCCTGGGTTTGATTTTTTTTTTTCCTTATAAATAATCATTAACTGCTTTTAAAATGTAAGAAGTCATGCCACAGTCATGGATCCCTAGAATAAATACACCCTAGTGGTACTTAATGTAGTTGCCTTTTAAGTTTAACAAATATGTTTTAGAAGGACATCAACTGTATGTTCAAATGCAGCTTTTATTACATACCATTTAATGTTTTAATCTCAGTTTTATGGACTAGAAAGTATAAAGAGAAGTTCGCTTATTTATTCAGCTAGTATTTATTGAACACCTGTATGTGGTGGGTCTTGCCTAACGATAAGAATGTTGTACATAGCTGAGAACAGAGCTTATAAGCCAGAAAATGCACTGATTGATGTGCTTGCATTGTATTTTTTTAATTTTTAATTTTTTATTTTTTTTATTTCTTTTCAGCGTAACAGAATTCATAGTTTTACACAACACCCAGTGCTCCATGCAATGCGTGCCCTCCATAATACCCACCACCAGGCTCCCCCAACCTCCCACCCCCCGCCCCTTCAAAACCCTCAGGTTATTTTTCAGAGTCCATAGTCTCTCATGGTTCATCTCCCCCCTAATTTCCCTAAAGATTTATATATTTATTTTAGAGAGCAGGGGAGGGTTAGAGGAAGAGGAGGAGAGAGAATCTTAAGCAGGAGCCACACCCGGCCAGGAGCCTGACACAGAGCTCAATCTCATAACCCTGAGATCATGCCCAAGCCAAAAAAGCATGAGTCAGACCCTTAACCAACGGAGCCACCAAGGCACCCCATAATTCTAAATGATTTTAGAATTTTACAGGTTTATTTAATTCCCTTAAAATTTCAATGAGACTCTTCCTTGATTATTGCCAATGGTATGCTGAAATTCTGTGTTTCATAAAAAAAAAAAAAAGTTACGCTCAGCCAGGACTTGCATACTTTGTTATCTCCAATCAGGACTTATGGCCTTCCTTATTAACAAATTCCTACCCTTTGGTGTTGGCCAAGTCATCATCCATGAATTTTGTAATCTTCCCTGTTGTGGACATTCCTGAGCTGGCTTAATTTTATGGGAAGTGTAGTTTACAAATTACTAACTCAACCTCTGATTAATTGTTTCTTTACCTACCACGTGTTAATCACAGATCATTAGTGATAGTTAATAAATTAAAATGGGCCATTAATTAAATTATGCTTAAACTTACCTATGTTTGTGCCCGTCCTATGTCCTTGGAACCAGCCTGGTTACCAAATTCATTTAGTGATATAACCCACCCAGGCATCAGTCTTAGGAGTCAAAGTATTAACCAAAGGCTAATTTATGGATTTGTTCATTGTTCTCCCCTTCTGTAAAGATTGTTTGACGTTTGGTTAACTATTACATGCAAATATACATATCTACTCTGAGGCAAATCTACAGACCTACAAGTAAACACCTATAACCCTAACCCGTGTTAAAAAAAAAAAAAAAACTGATTTGAGGAGAGTTATTCATATTATAAAGACTTTTAAATTGAAAATAATTTGCCTTGTCTTCCTTAAATCCTAAGCTTTCCTAGTTTACTTGAAATATGACTCGATTTACAAAATAAGAATTTTTTCAGAGTAAACCTCTGTTAAAGCATCTGGGTTGAGGTTGTGTGTGTGTGTGTGTGTGTGTGTGTGTACATATGATTCCTGGAACCTGTATAAAATGCTCATTCTTAGAAATTAGCTTACTTTGTAACAAAGAAAATAGTAGTTGCTTCCATAATGTGAAACATACAGGAACAAAAGGTATTTTAAATAAACAGAAGACAATTTGGCCTCAAGGGTATGGTAAAGGTTTTGTTGTGTTTTTGTTTTTTGCTTCACAGGAGATACAGCAGGTGAGCAAAGAAAGGCAGCAGAAGGTAAAACTTCAGAGGCCGAAGGCAGCCAACCTTTGGAGGTAAGTGAAACTCAGTAAGTCTTTTTGGGGAGAAGCTAATAAGTCTAATAAGTCAGTATGGTTATATATTCGTCTAAAGATAAATAGTAACTTCCACTCTTGCTTATGTAGACAGATGCCTAGGACAAAGAAAGCAGGTGATCTGCTGAAAGTCAGGTGGCAGTAGAGGGAGTGGTTTCGCCAGGGCTAAGCTTTTTCTAATGCTGGAAATGGAAACTTCCAGTCGAAAAAAGAGGAAAAGAGCACTTAAGTTAAAATGTTTGAACTATTTTTATTTGAGTGGCTATTTTCTAATACATTGGAGTAAATAGATAATATATGAAGCTATAGAGAAGGGTTTGAAAATAACCTATTCAGAACTGTATTCCTGTTTCCAGCATCAAAGTGTCCTCCTTCACATTATTCGGTAGAAGGACTAGAACATTTGTTCTTTTCCGCGTGAGAAATGATTTCTTCCTTGCGGGTGCTTCAAAATGTAATTCACATGCTTCCACATACTATATAGAAACATACTAACATCATTTAATCACTAAAACAATCATTTTTAAGATTTGGGGGGAATGTTAATTATTAGGGTACAAGAGATACCCATGAATTTTGGAACTTTCTCCATGGTGACACACCCCTACTTGTATTCGTCTTGTAGCACAGGGAGGGTACCAGTGCATACAACTAGAGAGAGGTCAGGGACCTGTCCTATTTTGTTCATCACTGGAGCCCTAAAGCCTAGAGCAGAATAGGCCATTGAAGTTTGTTAAATGAATGGATGAATACAGTCATGATCAGTTGAGATGAATCTTTTTTTTTTTTTTAAGATTTTATTCATTTATTTGACAGACAGAAATCACAAGTACACAGAGAGGCAGGCAGAGAGAGAGGAGGAAGCAGGCTCCGAGATCCCAGGACCCTGAGATCATGACCTGAGCTGAAGGCAGAGGCTTTAACCCACTGAGCCACCCAGGCGCCCAGTTGAGATGAATCTTATCCAGTCTCATGGTTTTAAGTTCTGTGAAGAGGCTAAGGACTCCCCAAGTACATCTCCATGAGACCTCTCCCCTGACCTCTAGACTGTACCCAACTGCCCACATGACATTTCGCAGACAAGCTTCCAGGCAGTTCAGCCTTTATGCAACCGAAGGAGACTGGTTGATTCCCAGCCCCAATGCCCTGAAGGTTCTCTCTGCTCAGGTTTTCACCATCTCTCTGTAACAGCACCATACCTTCTATACAGTTGTTTAGAATCGAATTGTATATAGTTGTTTAGCCTCAGGTGTCCCGACTCCTCTCTTCCTCACATTCCACATAGAGCCCGTCCCTAAGCCCTGTCACCAGTTCCTCTACATCTGGAATCTGACCTCCTCTCAGCACTGGCACTGGTAGAACCCTAGACTGAGTCACCACCCTCAGCCCCGTCCTTCTCCCTTAAATCCATTCTCCACACAGGAGACAGAAATATGAATCAGATCACATCACTTCTTGGCTGAAAACCTGCCTGTTGCCCACAGTAACTAGAATAAATGCTCTCCCATCTCCTTTCTCCCCACACCCCAAGCGCCAACTCCACCTCCCATTCTGCCCCTTGGTCACGTTAAGCTCCTTCCCACCTCAGCCTTTGCATTTGCTCTCCCTTTGTTACCGTAGGGTCATTCAGGTCTTCTTTCAAATGTCACTTTTCATGACTGCCTCAGCTAAAGTGTCTCATTCCCCTGGTCACTGTCACATAACCCTGTTTTATTTCTTCCATCAAGTTTATTCTGATTATTCATTTGTTTACTATCTACCTCCCTGACTAGAACAAAAATGGGCTCTCTGGGCCTAGAAAAGTGTCTGGTACGTGGGAGGTGCTCAATAAATACGTATTAGTGACAATCATGATTTCCTGTAATGTCACCATCTGTCTGCCAAGTTAAAGGCCTCAGCATGTCATTTGGACTCATTCCCCTCAATCTTTTAATCAAGTCTATCAAGTCTTATTGATTCTACCTCACAAATATCTTCCAAGTCTGGTTCTCATTCTCCAGTGAGGTCTTCATCTTCCCACTGGACTGCTATTAGATGAGCAGTTTCTTTCCCAAATCCTTTTCTGAAAACCAGCAGCAGGTTTTGTGATGTCAAGCCCCCCAAATGCCTTGAAACCTGCAGCATAAACCTTAAAACCAAAATGCTGTCCAAACGGCACCTACTTTGTGAACCCTTTTCCCTGTGCTCCCAGCCAGAGATAGCCCCAGTGTCCTTGTACTACTTGTGTTGTTTTTATGACTTCACCAAAGTGTGAGTTCCTACAACTTCATGAACTAGCTTCGGCCACTAATATCCTGTCAGACGCGTGTGGTGTGACAGAGATGCCCTGTCAATAATTTGGGATGGATAAATGAAAAGATAAGCAGTCTTCTGCAAATGCGGTCTTGGGAGTCTCTTCATTTAATCCTTTTTTTATTTTATTTTTTATTAACATATAAAGTATTTTAGCCCCAGGGGTACAGGTCTGTGAATCGCCAGGTTTACACACTTCACAGCACTCACCATAGCACATACCCTCCCCAATGTCCATAACCCAACCACCCTCTCCTGACACCCCTCCCCCCAGCAACCCCCAGTTTGTTTTGTGAGATTAAGAGTCTCTTATGGTTTCTCTCCCTCCCAATCCCATCTTGTTTCATTTTTTTCCTTCCTTACCCCCCAAGCCCCCCACGTTGCCTCTCAAATTCTTCATATCAGGGAGATCATACGATAGTTGTCTTTCTCTGATTGACTTATTTCGCTCAGCATAATACCCTCTAGCTTCATCCACGTCGTTGCAAAAGGCAGGATTTCATTTCTTTTGATGGCTGCATAGTATTCCATCGTGTATATATACCGCATCTTTTTTATCCATTCATCTGTTGATGGACATCTAGGCTCTTTCCATAGTTTGGCTATTGTGGACGTTGCTGCTATAAACATTCGGGTGCATGTGCCCCTTCGGATCACTACATTTTATCTTTAGCGTAAATACCCAGTAGTGTGCTAATCCTGTTTTTCCCCGTCCACTATAAATACATAGTTCTCACCCCTTTACCACTATGAAAAGAAAAAGCTTTCTTATTTCTTAGGGGGTACCCATAAAAATCTGTTAATTTTCATTATTTTTGATACTCCTACTACATTACCAAGGAAAAGTATAATGATTTCAGTTAGTTTAAAAAAAAAAAAAAAAAGATAGGTGTGCCTGGGTGGCTTAGTCAGTTAAACATCAGCCTTCTGCTCAGGTCATGATCCCAGGGTCCTGGGATTGAGCCCTGCACCAGGCTCCCCGCTCACTGGAGCCTGCTTCTCCCACTCCTGCTGCTGCTGCTCTCTATCAAATAAATCAGTAAAATTTTTTTTAAAAAGATAGATGTCTGATTAAGAAAGTGTAAATACTGTACCGAGCAGGAAAGATTCCCACTATTTTTTTTGGTGGCTATACTAGAAATGTTGGAATATTATTTATAATGAGAATATGCTTGGTAAATTAGATATAGAAGCAGAAATTCACAGTCTATTCATGGAAAAATTAGAAAGTGCCACAAATCACTGTAATATAAAATGGAATAAATAAGTTCCTTAAACTCTGTAACTACAAAGATAAGTGAGATTTCAGTGAAGGAAGAGGTGTCATTAGGGAGGGAGAGCGTAGAGAAGCCTCAGGCAATAGGTGAGCTCCCGACCATGAAAGAATTTGTCTCACCATTTACACAATTAATTCCTGTATGATAAATCCCTGTGAAATTCCATAATGAAATCCTTCAATAAGAACATTAAAAAAAAAAAAAAAACTTGGGTGGAAAAAAGAACATTTTAGAAATACAGGGGCAAATCATGGTATGAACTGACCTTCCACACAGGAATCTGAATGATAGATGATAAAGGGTTAAGAAACGAATGTGGCTCGGCCTGTGCCACACTGTAGTTCTGATGGCAGTTAAAATATTTTAAGTAGCCTGTGATATTTTTCCTTACACTTCATAGCCCAAGTATACTTAAAACATGTCTTCCCTCTCCAAATAGAGCTCTTTCCCGACATCATGGAAATTCTAGCATCTAGATAGAATATGATGTGCAAAAAAGAGAACTGGTTTGGACATCAAATAAGTTCATTTTTACAGAGGGTAGATTATGAGATATCTTTACAGGTTTACACAGATGACTATGAAAGGCAGCATATTTATTTGTATTATCAGTGGGACTTTCTATTTTGTGAACTGAAAGTAATATGGCATTCATTTCAGAAAAACATAATTTCTCAGTGTACTTGTCTTCTTCAGTCCCCCTCCCTAAATATTTTAGGGTTACTCTCAATGATGACTTTGAGTAGTTACTACTGTTTCTACCTTGGTGTTCCCTCTCTATGATCCCAGAGCATCCTCACCTCAAATAGGATAACTTCAGGAAATACTGAACCATCTAATCATCAAATGTGGTTACTCTCACATTGTGCTTCAGTCAGTTTAAAGAGCCACTGGTAGTTTTTAAAAGAATTCATCATGTTTTCGGTGCGTAGAGCATGAGCCCCTCTAAGCCTATGTTTGGGCTTATTGAAATGAAAATCATTAGACTCTAGTACTTGGGGAAAGCGTTATAATTTGGAACTAATTCCAATTGGAGGATTATCCATCTCCTTCTGTTCCTTCTTTTTCTCTTGTTGCCTTTCTGGGTGAATTTTGGTCATGAGTCATAATGATGTTGCCGCTACTTACTGCCTTCTGCCAGTCTAGGAGCCTGTTACTTACAGCTTAGGGAAATAAATCCACAGATTCATGGGGGCCCCATTTTGAGTTTTTGCCATTATAACTCCTCTTTTCAGGGAAATAAACATTACAAGTAAGCAGGTAATTAGTCATTATTTTCAAATCATCAGTCATGGCAAGTGTTTTGTATTGTGAAAACTGGAACCATATTAGCGGCTAATTTACTGGTGGGCCTATTCTTTTTTGGTTTTGTAGGTATATTTCAAGAGCTATGAATATGTAAATTTCAGGTTCTTTAATGATATCCAATTTTGGTGGCTATTAGATTTTAGTAGATACTTTTAGATTAAGTGTGTATTGAATTTAAATTTATTTGTACTACAAAAATTATTTTTAAATTTGCACTTAGTTTCAATTTCCAAGACTGAGGAATATGTTTATATAGTTTGCTTACTGGCCTAAAGATAACAAAACAAAAACAAGCCAATAAAAATCTCCCCACAAAACCACAGTTCTATTTATAGATCTGTCTTGAGTGACAACTAATTCACATATGCATATGGAGACACATATAAAATAATAACTAACAGATGGTATAGCTGCAAAGTAGGATTTATAAAGATTATTATCAGCTGGTGGTATTGAGATACTACTGTGGTTATGCTGACAGAAGACACAAAAATTATTTATAATAATAAACTGTGACACTAATATCCCCCCAACTTCTGTTAACCAAAGTAGCTTATTGCATATTTAATATAAATTTCTTAATGACGACCTAAACAAACGTACAGCCAATTTGTGCTAGGAAATTTAATAGGCAGCAATTGCCAGACAGTAATTGAGGTAGCAACAACAAAATGCTTGCTAAAAAATTGTTAAGTGCAGAATACTAGAATCCCTGGAACGTGAAGTAAATATTTGGGGGATTTTGTTCAGCTCATTTCAGGCATATTTCTCAATGTAGTATACTGGGTTTTTTTAACTTACGTATTTGAAAATAGATGAGTTACCTGTGGAATTCACACTTCAGTAATTTAGGAAACAAAAGATTTTTTGTTTGTTTCTTTTGAAAGGCATGGAATGCACATATTCATGAAACATGTCCACTTTTCTTCTAATGTGTTTTTGCACTTAAGTCTTTTAAGAGAGTGGAGGAGCCTTCAGACTCTGTAGGGATTAATTTCCTTGTGTTTATTTCAGATAGTCATTAAAATGGATGAAAATATCCTTGAGCTTTGTGAATTCCATACAATAAAGACTTTGATTACCATTTCTTAAAAGGGGAATAAGATGATCTCAATAAAGACTGGGTTCTGCGTGGAAAAGAATCGGGGTTCTGTGGTACAGGGAAAAGGGAACTAGAGGGAGTGATTTTCAAGAAGAGTTTTAAGAATAGTGAACATTCCTCTACCAGGTGTCAGGATTTCGGCTTTAAGAATTTTCTAGTATAGGGGCGCCTGGGTGGCTCAGTGGGTTAAAGCCTCTGCTTTCGGCTCAGGTCATGATCCCAGGGTCCTGGGATCGAGCCCCACATCGGGCTCTCTGCTCCGCGGAGAGCCTGCTTCCTCCTCTCTCTCCCTGCCTGCCTCTCTTGCCTACTTGTAATCTCTGTCTGTCAAATAAATAAAATCTTAAAAAAAAATTTTCTAGTATAACATAGCATCTAAGTTTATTAATATAAAGTATTGGTGTTATAAAGATGATTATGAAACTTTATTCTCACAAGATAGTCATAGTCCAAATACAGCTATAATGGGTATTGATATTGAAGGCCGTTTAAATTGGTACAACCATTTTTGGAAAGCATTTTGGCAGTAAATATCAAGAGCCATAAAGATGTTAATGTATTTTGACAGTAATTCCACTTCTAGGATTCTATTCTAAGAAAATAATCTTTTCAGTCCCCAAGAAGTTCTACATGCAAAGAAAAAAAAAGATGGCGGTTCATTCAAGGGACTATTTTTCCATTTTCCTAAATGCAATTTATGATTAGTTTTCAATCAAATATAAAAACTCTTGGTTTCATAATTTCAGTTAAAAATATGAGGTCCAAGTTGTATATACCATATTGTTGCTGTGTAAAAACTGCACAGAAAAAGATGATGGGGTCCATAAAAACATTAAGGGTAGTTGCCTTTGGGATGAGAGCTGTGTGGGTTAACTCATTCTTTCCAGTGTTCTTATTTTCCGATTTGTCTGTAATGAGTGTATCTTCTATTTTAAATGTTTGTGAGGTCAGTGATGAGGAAATGATGTATTCACTCAAGGGCAGATTTTGCTTAATAGAAGAACTATTTCCTATGGCAGTAAAAACAATGGAGCGGATTATTGAGGGTGACCCTTAGGAGATATGTTGGGATGTTTCTGCCTTGGCTCATTTAGGTTTAAGATCCCTTAATGAGTTGATCACAGAGCACCACATCTGACCACGATTTGTCAAAACATCTGTCCTCTCACCCAGGGGCCTTTCCAGCAGGGAGAAGAGTGAGGTGACTTGGAGGTTATTCTTCACATCTCATTGGAAATCACACGGCCCAAACTTTTCTCATTGATCAACCTGTCAATGTCATTGGATCAGCTATAAAGTCATATTTCCTCCCCAAAACATGTTGTGGGCTTTCAGTTTAAATGTGTATTTGTCTAAAAGCCTTGCTTTTTTTCTTTATACTATGATGTTGAGACACTTAGTTTAACTTAATTAATTTCTCCCTTTATAATAATTAGTTGATGAGAATGTAATTTTATCAAATGAGTGTAAGGATTTTTGTTGTTTGTTTCCCCTAATATAAAATCTTTTCAATTTCTGATTTACTGGGAAATGAAGCACAGTTGGATTATGTCATTTAAATGGTAGATTTAATTCTTTAATGTATTTATCTTCCTTATACAAGATACCTTTTGGGAAGATTTTACAGAATGCATTTCTCTCATCTTTACTTTCATTTGAATTATTGCACAATATAGTAGGAAGTACATTTTGGGGGACTCCCCTGCTCACCGAACGTATCATCTGCGACCAGTTGCCAAGGTTCTCTCCAAGTTCAGTTCTCAGTCAGTGAGATAGCTGTAGGTGGGTTAGATGCAGTAGTTGAGATTTTTTTTTCTTGCCAAGAAGTCCTGGCTCTTGACCTCTTTGGAAAGTGCACTGGGATTGTGCCACCAAATGCCAACCTTTATATCACTACTGTGATGGTTATGAGGAGGAGTGATGGACGGGGAGGTGAGGGTCTACCGTGGCATTGAAGATTTTGGGCATTGATTAGTCAAGCTTTTATGTTTGTTAAAAAGGAGTGGTCCAGCAGCCCTTGCTGGTAAATTGTCAGACTGCAGAAACGACTTCCAACGTCCTTGCTCTTGCTTATAAGGTCTGTCTTGGGCCACTGGTAAAGAACAATTAAAACACTTTACTATTTCTGCAGATCTGTAAACATTTGACTTTTATATTTGGCAATCAGACTAGCCTCAGTCTGATTACCCAAAACACTGGCAAGATGAATTAATTTGAGGCTTGCTTATCAGAGTTTGTAAAGATCTTCTCTGTAACTTCAGATTTGAATGTTTTTGTTACCACTCCATCTTTGTCCTAATTTCATTTTCACTGGAAAAACTTATAATTGAAAGGTCATAATTTCGGTGTTTACCGGTTTCCACTGGGGTTTACTAGCACACTGAAACATAATGTTCATTCATCCCAGTCAGTAAGGCCAAACTATGTGAGGTGTAGGAGAGCTGCCCCTGTTTCCATCCAAAATGCACATATGGTGTGGGGAAGCCAGTAATGTGAGTTTTACGCAATGCTTCTGCTCATGTACACAGTCTGTTGCTCAGCACCAATTATTCCTTGCCAGAAACCCGCTAACCTGCTGCTTTTGTAGCTCTGCTTGATGAAGCTAGGTAGCTTAAAGTGACCACAATGATATTTATTTAACTTCAGCAATCTTAGTTTGTTAAAGTTATGCAACTTTAACCACCTGCCTCATCTGCTGATTTATTGCAGTTGATTGCAATTAGAATCCGAGAACTGGAACCTTGTTACCACGTTGCTGGAGCTGCATTAGAGCCAATATGTGTTTATTATATATGTGTAGGCAGAGGAGCCCAAATGTGGAAATACTAGCTTTTTGCTTAGAAAATCTAGTTTTCAATCTCCAAATTAGAGAATATTATTTTTAAAAATAAATTGGATCTTCTGTTTATATTTTATTAGTCATTTTGTTGTCATTTTTCCAGTTTTCCCACTTTTATAGTTTTAAAAACCACAAAATCAGCAGGGTGAGAGGTCCATGTTGGGAGAACAACTGTTCTCTATTTCCCATAGCCATCTTTTTTCTAATCCCCTGTTTTTTAATTAGTAACAAATGGTCCTTATTTTTTTTCCCTCTTCGGTTCATGTTACAGTCGTAACTTCTTGTGATTACATACAGAGTTTAAATTAAAGCACGCCGTATTTATGTTGTCTTCACACAACTAGTTTTTTCTTGTTTTTTGTTTTTTGGGGTTGAAACGAGAGACGTTTCATCTGACTCTTTTGCAATGGAAAAGTAGCATGCAGATAGGTATTTGGTCTCATTGGCAGTTTCTGAATATTACACTTTGTACCTTACTGAGGATTCTTGATGTGAATCTGCTTATGAGGATATGAATACATAAAAAACAATTACACTGTAGTGAAGCTCAGCTAAATTTATGTTGATTTGTGCATTGCTTTCCAGACCTGGCAGGGGCTGTCCCTTACATGTGTCTTTTTCTTTTTAATGAACTTCTGTGTTCTTCTGCCCTGTTCAATAATTAACATTAATTTCCACCCATTCAAGGACTGTTTAATGTCCATTTTGGAGATGTCATAGCCTCAGGAACATTCCTTTCACACATTGCCTTTTAAATTAGTTAAGAAATCATTATGGGTGTGAATTCATAAATCTTCTCTACCGCCCATTATATAACGGAGAGTATATGTACTAGAACCTCCTAATGTAAAAGCCAAAAGCCATAATTTTTTTTGAAGTAATAGCAACCCGTATTTTCTCTGCCTTTTTATGCCACTTGGAGAAGGAGAAAAGACTGGCATATACTCTACCTGAGAGCACAGTGATAGTAGACTGAAGTATCGTTTACATAGTAATAAAAAGTCCATAAAAACTTTCTCAGAACTTCTGAACCGAGAAGAGTGTGTGAACTGTTGCATAATCCTACTTTTTTTAAATTTTTATTATGTTAGTCACCATAAAAATACATCATTAGTTTTTGATGCAGTGTTCCAAGATTCGTTGTTGATGTACGACACCCAGTGCTCCCTGCAATACGTGCCCTGCTTAATACCCACCACGAGGCTCACCCTTCCCCCCATCCTCCTCCCTTCTAAAACCCTCAGTTTGCTTCTGAGTCCACAGTCTCTCATGGTTCATCTCCCCCTCCGATTTCCCCCAATTCACTTTTCCTTTCCTTCTCCTAATGTCCTCCATGTTGCATAATCCTACTTCTTAAGCTGGTTTTGGTTGGAGACTAATTGCCAGAACATGCTATTTGTTCACCTAGGTGTTTGAGGATTCGTTACTAGATCCAGCCAGTCCACCAGAGTGTGTTTCTATCTCATTGGCTTAGATTGCCTGCCCTGAATGGTTTTTCAGCTTGACTGAGTAACTCTGTGAGAAATTGTTGTGTGGAATACACTCTGGCATTTGTTCTGAGGGAATTACTAAGACATTGTCTACTACATGACACGGTCTCCCCCATGTCAAATCCCACTCAGGTCTTCTGGTTTCTTATTGCCTTTGTATGAATTGAAAATAGTTCGTTTCTCCTGAGGTGGTAATATTCCCTTATTCTCAGGGCCATTGTGAATTCTGTACCTCATCATTTTTTCTGTTTTCCTTTGGCAGGAGGAGGCTCAGATCTAGATGTACAGCTCAATTTTAGTAATTATTTAGCATCCTGTAGAATATGTATTTACATACTTCATTTTCCTCTTTTCTTTCCTCCTATATTTTTCCTGTACGTGATTTTTAAATTTATTGTGACTCTTGTTAGCTGCTTCAGATTCGGTGTGGAGACAAAAGGGTTACAATTTGTACACATGTAAGTATATTTATGTAGTACTTATATAAAGTAAGTCTCTATTTCATGTGTGCTTTTTATTTTACTAGGTTATAAGAGATACATACAAAGTAGGTTATAAGATATATATGTGTGTGTATGTATACACATATGCAATTTTGATTTTCTTTCATTCCTCTTTTTTTTTTTTAAATATGTGATAAATTATACATGAGTTTTTTTCCTGTGAGAATGTGTGGACATGGGGCACCTTACTTAATGCCTCTCCCATGTTTCAGGCTCACACCCTGATCTCCAGTCAGTGTGATTTCTTCAGGGTTGTTGTTGACTGGAGGACAGGAGCAAAAGGAGCTCCTTTCCAGATCATCAACTTTGTCCAGCTGCTTTCAGGCAGAGTGTCCCTTAGGCTCCTGTAACTTGCATGGCTTGCTCCATCAACCACTCTTTAGCCTCTTTCTACACACACTTTTTTTTTTTTATGCTCTGGACATACTTTTTAGATGGTTTACTAGTTGGATTTTTAGATATAAGTATGGAAGATGTAGGAAGAATGACTGCCTGATTTAGAGACACTGTCTTGAGAGTCATGATTTCTCACAGTGGTGAATCCACTGACCCCTGAAGGAGCACGGAGCGTGCCAGAGCATGAATGCCATCACCAGACAGACTTGGAGCTCGGGTCCTGGCTTCCCCATGTATCAGCATGGTGCCTCTGATCATACTTAGCGTCCTAGATCTTCGGGTCCCCTTGCCGTAAAATGTGAATGGAAGTACTTAGCTTGCAGGGTGACTGTAAGACTTAAACAGTCAATATGTCATTTTTATTTGAATGTCTATATACACAATGTATGACATATACTGGACACTCAATAAATGTTTGTTTCTTTTTCAGTTGGAAGAAAATCATGGTTAATGCCTTGAAAATCATACTAAAGTAAGGTTGAAGGGATTAAGTCAGGAGTTGTGCTCAAATCAAAGTTTTAAACACCTGAAAGGCAGCAGCTTAAATTAGGGCTTTCTTTGTCCCGTGTGATGAAAAAATGTCTTGGAAGGTGGTGGAAGCATTGTTTCAGGAACTCACCTTTGTCAAGACTGATGTCCTATGAATCTTGATCTTTTCCTCATAGTTTGCAAGATGGCCACTGTAGCTCCAACCATCATATCCAGTTTCAGGAAGTTGAAAAAAGGAAGGATAGTGAAGGGAGAATGAAAGTACCTGTGACCAGAAACATTTCAAAACCTCTCTAGCAGAGATTTATTGGCCCTAATGTATTACATGGCTACCCCGAGCAGCAATGGAGCCTGGGAACTGTTTTTCACTTGGTACTTGGCTACCCCCAGCAAAATCAGCATTCATTAATGAGGAGGAAAGGAAAGATGAATATTGGGTGGACTGCAAAAGTCTCTGACATAGATATGATCCTATTTTGCCTTTAGAAGCTTCCTTTTTTGGGGCGCCTGGATGGCTCAGTGGGTTAGAGCCTCTGCCTTTGGCTCAGGTCATGATCCCAGGGTCCTGGGATCGAGCCCCGCATCGGGCTCTCTGCTCAGCATGGAGCCTGCTTCCTCCTCTCTCTGCCTGCTTGTGATCTCTATCTGTCAAATAAATAAATAAAATATTTTTTTTTAAAAAGCTTCCTTTTTCTAACGGCAGACATCAGTTTGGATGAGGGAAGTAGAGAGAAATACCCATTGGTGATAACTAGACTCTCTTTGGAGGCAGGAGGTCTTTAAGTAGTCAAAGGGGATGGGAAATAGAGAAGGATATTTCCTTTATTCTTATCTTTTGAATCTATGACAAGTTGGGCATGGTGCCAATAGGAGTTTTACATATATTATCTTACCAATTTTTACAGATAAGGTAGGCTATACTATTGAGGAAGCAACCAAGTCTTAAGAATATCCATTTCCCAAGGTCACACAAGCCAGAAGTCAAACTCACACCTGACGAACCACAAAATCTTTGCATTGCATCATATGACATTCCTATAGAACTCTCAAGAAACCTGCTATTGTTCTTAGCTTTTATTTTTCTATAATGCCTTGTACTAGTGGGATTTGTAATAACTATATTTTGACCTCATTATTTGTGTACAGAATTAAATGGAGCATCACATAAAAGATTGCTGCTGTTGGTTGCTGAAGGCTGGATAGAGGAGGCTGGGAGAGGCACAGGTGGTGCTTCCCCCTCTCATCACCACCACTCAGAGGTGGGGCCAGCTACCTCTGTATTTCTACGTCTAGTCCGCAGCACCTAGGAACATTCTTTAGGACAGAGGGAATGTGGCAAAGCAACAGTGACCAATCTCAGGAAGCCAGAATCCAAAATTGAAAGCTGATAGAATGATGTGGCATGGAGACTGGTATCTTCTCAAGTCAGAAGCCAGGGAATTATCCTTGACTTCTTCCTCTTTCGCCACTCTCAACCCAGCTGGTCACCCTGTCACTTTGTTTCCACCTCACTTACCTGCCCTTTATGCTCCCTCTCCACTGCAGGTGCAGTTCAAGCCTAATTACCGCTCACGTTGACTGTTGTGAAGAGTTTCTGAAATGGCCTTCTGGTCCTCAGTCTTACCATCATTCAGTCCATTTGCCCACAGATATGACCATGGAGCTGCCTTACCTGATGATGTTAGGGGCTCTTCAGCTGTTTCCAAGATAAAATCCAGTAACTCTGAGGGGCATGGCTGGCCCTTCATGATCTGGCCTTGCCCTGTATAAACATCCAGGTCATTCTTTGTCACCATATGGAGTTTATAAAACCATGCCATGAACATACTCCCTTCCTCGGAGTTTATATGTGCAATTCTCTCCTTTTTCTGGAGAGCTTTCTTTATCTTTTACCCCTCGTGTTCACACGGAAAACCCCTATTCATCCTCAGACCTCTGCTCAGGTATCTTTCATTTTTGATGCCATCTTTGTCTCCCTTCGGCAAGGTCCTCTCTTCTGCTTTCTCAATCCCTTTACATTCCCGTGTTCTAGTTCCTTGTATCATGACCAAAACCATCATTACTAGGGAATCCTGGTTCATTTAGCACTGTGTTCCTGCTGCCTACCACTGTGCCTGGCATAGGTCAGCCACTCAATAAAAGCTTAATGCTGATTGTGTGCAGGAGTGAACATTTAGGTTGGACCTAAGACAGAATAACTTGTTACCCAGTTTGTTATTCTAGCCCTGAAACACCATAACTTTGGGCACTTTCCTTATTCTTTTAATGCTGGGTTAACGGGAGTATATCTGTAAAATCACTTCATCTCCCTGCATTGAACTGTTCTCACCAAGTTCTTCCATGCTTTCTGTTAGTTTTTCGGGTTATTTTTATTATTTTTTAAAAAGATTTTATTTTTAAGTAATCTCTACACCCAACACAGGGCTCAAACTCGCATCCCCGAGATCAAGAGTTACATGCTGTTCTGACTGAGCCAGCCAGGCACCCCATCAAGTTATCTTTAACCAATCCCATTAGGCCAGGTCAGTGATGATTCTGATTCCCAAATCCTGAAGGAGCTTAGCTCTATCAGGTATTAGGCCTTTCCTCAAAACTCAGTTGTGTATTCAGTGCTTTTCCTCTATATTGACTGTTGTAGGCACCCATTCGTGACGGAAGACATATTTTAAATTATATTTTTAAATGCTTCACGACAGTTTTTCTCTTATTTTTTAGTGATTCCTAAGTGTATCTTTTATTTAAAATTTTTAGTTTGAGGATAGTTGACAAAAACAACATTGCATTCGTTTCAGAGTGATTGGACAAGTCTGTACATTACTACATTACTGTGGTCACCATGAGTGTACCCTCCACCTGTCACCACACAACACGATTACAGCACCACTGTCTGTATTCCCTGTGTTGTACCTCTTATTCCCGTGTGACTCCTAAATATCTCTCTGTATGTGTGTTGTCCCTTTTAGCTATTTAGTGTAAGACTTTCTTGCACAAAAATTAAGTTGGCAAAATAAGTACCTGATAAGCATATAGTTTTTCTCCAAACCATCTTATTGCTACTTCTTAAATTCTTCATTCCCAGTTTTTAATATGCCAAACGTTTACATTCAATAGTTGCACTGTATCTGACAAGGGATAGGTAATTATTGGAAGAATAGAAGATTCTTGAAAGCTGTGGTTTTCACTGTCTTAATGCTGAAATCCCAGAGCCTAAAAACAATATTTATATAAAATCGGTGTCAAATAGCTACTGAAGGAAGGAAATAAGGAAGCAATATAGCAGCATGTTAGTTACCCAGGGGCTGGGCAGCTATTGCCACGGCGAACTGGCTAGTCCAACTCCGTGTACATCATACGTTCGTACATCATACCTACAGACACCCTGCAGAAATCACACTTGTGCAAAAGGGCCACTGAAGCAGATCGAAGAGATGTGTACCATTTTCAGTTGGATAAATCTCCATGGGTGGACATGTTTTGTTTTTTTAAACCTCTACTTCATGCCTACTGACACTGAGAACCAAAACCAGTATTCTGGTGCTTTCAGCCTAGTTGTAGTCTTGCTCTGAAAGAGAAATGGATCCAGATTCTAGCATAAGTAATTTAGTCACCAAAAGATCTCTGAGTAACTTCACATTGTTATCTTTATCACTGCCGAAGTAAAACCTGATTAACCAGCTTAATAAATTATAATTTCCTAGCTTCTTATCAAAGAGCATTTTTGAACTCTCAGATCATTTCATTTATTTCAGTAAGTATTTCTTGAACACCTGTTTTGGCCAAGGCTCTATTAGCCATTGTTCTTCACATCTGAAAATCTCTGGGTTATTACTCTGCTGAATATTTGTGGTTTAAAAAAACTGTGTTACATTCTATAAGCTCATGCAAGATCATGCAAGACAGCTGACCGTAACTGACGCCCAGGATTGGAAGCTATGTCTTTCAGAGATAATCGTCACTCAAGCAAATTTTAGGGCATCACAAAGTTAACCATCAATTAACCAAATGAATCAGTTAACCACTGCTTTCCTTAACCAAGTTAAGTGTCAAGGAGTTTTACTGATGCAGAAAGGTGGTGCCACAGGAGAGTATGAGATCTGAAAATGATGTATTAGGAGAAGTATACGTTAAATTGTATATAAATTAAGGATAAAAGCATACTATGAGAATGTTTACTTTTTCTGATAAATGATTTTATGGACTAAGTGATTTAGGGACTATTCTGTTTGTATCTCAAGATCTTTTTAGGTGTTGATTATAACATTTATAATTCTATTAACATTTTGGTTTTGGTTGCCGATATATTGCCTGGAATTATCAGCCAAATCAAGACCCAAACTTGAAATTAAAATCTTCTGACAACTCATGAGAGAGAAGAAAGAAATGAACTGGCATTCGTTGTTTTTTTTTTTTTAAATTATGCCTTTTAAATTTCAAATATTCAGATCTGAGGATTAAATACTGGCATCTCTCTGTCACTTATTTTCCTACTAATGATCATCCCTGCTTCACCTCTTTAAAATGGTTTGTTGGGTTTCGGTTTAGCATGCAAGCCCTTAAGCTGTCTTTTGTCATTTCATAAGGGCCAAGAGCTTGTTAGCCTGGAATTTAGTGTATTTTGGTAGTCATTTGTTTTTAGTTATTCTTTTCTTGATTTTTTGGAACTCTTTTCATGAGGAAACTCCACGATTCTTACCAATTAGTCATAAACCAATTCAGCTTTAGGAATTACATAATTTACTACTTTGGGACACTATATTATTCAAAGATGGGACTATTTCACTGAATGTTGGGCAATGTGGCTGATAATTAGATCCTCAGAGAAAAAAATAAAACTCCTGAAATTTGTGGCAGGATCAGAAATGGGGCCAGGGAAAACAAGTAGTTTAATATATAAATACTTGTTATTAGTGAAAATTAAGCATGGCCTTCTTAGGATTCAGTCCCTGTTTTTAGTGCTATAGTTTGTGTTTTCAGTGTGTTCATTAACACAAAGAATAAGTAACTTCACTAGTGGCTTGAGATTTGACTCAGAGGAAAACATTAGGTAGTAATTAAGAACAAGGCTTTTTTTTTTTTTTTTGGTTTGAGAAATTTTAACTATACTGCCAAATGTGGTCACTACTTGCCATGTGTGGCTTTGAGCACTTAAAATGTGACTGTTCTGAATTTAGATGTGCTAAAGTGTAAAAAAAAAAAAAAATTCTGGGTTCCAATGATTCGGTATGAAAGAAAGATCGGAACTATCTCAATAATAATTTATGTTGAATACATGTTATGATAATATTCTGGAGATACTGGGTTAAAGAGATTAAAATTAATTTCACCCTTTTCTTTTACCTCTCCTACTATGGCTGAAAAATCACATACGTGGTTCGCCTTAAGTTTTACCAGACAGTGCTAGTCTAATGGGTTAAAAAGATCCTTAATATTGTATGGTAGGTATTAGTTAGTAGCAGCATATTTGATTCGGGTTTTAACCTCTTAAAGAATCCATTTTGGGGGCGGTTTGGGAAGCCCAATTATTCTTCTGCTCTGCGCAACGGCTGCGGGTTGAAGCGGCTGTTCTTCGGACTTGCCACCCTGTTCAGTTGACTGATAGCAATCAATAGTTACGCAAGGAATAAGCACCTCTTTGTTGTCGTGGCAGCCTAAATGAACGAACTGCACCTAGTGTTTCTCTCTTTTTCACCTCTGTTCCCTTGATGGCTGTGACGTAGTTGTTAATAACTGGTTGATAGTTATAGTAAGATCAATCTAAATTAGTGCAGTTTTTCAAAGACCCAATTCATATATTACCATATGCCATAAATTATGGTATGGTGCAAATTATCATGGCTTATCTTATTTACAACCCTTGACTAATATTCTGTCACTTATTATGTTATTACATCTTATTACTGATAATATCTGTAACCAAAAATGAATTTTTCTTATTGTGCTTTCATAAGAAACCAGTCGAAGCAGAACGTGCATGTAGTAGGAGCTGGAAACAAGCATTTCTTAATAATCAGCCTCTCTTTTCCAGGGAGGTTTAACTGTTTCCTTTGTGTGTGTGGGGGGGGGGATCATTTAAGACTCATGTGTACTTTATTTTAAATTCTTTAATTTATGAACTGTTTGACACCACCCTAAAAGGTTTTGGGGCACTGAGATTAGTCGAATGAGGTCACATTATGTTAGGCAGATAGGCAGTTGAATAGGCATTGACAATAATAAAACCTGTAAAGGTCATTCTGTGCAGATAAATGTAATACTTGAATTAGTCATTTACTTTCTCTAAAAAAGTTATAAGTTAATCTAGTTCCAAAAAAAACCTCCAAGACTGGTAGTTTTCTTTTTAATGCCTTTCATCTCGGGCAATCTTTTGTATATCATGCAAAGGACCATACAATTAGCATGAAATGGGAGAGTGCTTTTTAAATTTGATGAATAAGGGCTCTTTTTTCTCCAGCTGATATGCATGCAAGGTGGAGGTCTGTATCTCGCCAGCAGACAGACAATTTGGTATCTATCCTATGAGTAGCTCCCAGTTTATATCTATGCCTTAATGAGGAAAAAGGTCTGGAAGTAATAAAAGTGAGCTTAAAGTACATTAAAAATAGCACAGTGCTTTAGTGTTAATGCTGCAAGATTCCCAGATTTGGACAGTTTGGCTTTCCACCTTGCCCTGGATTCAAAGATGGCCCTATCATCTTTTTTTTTTTTTTTTTTGGCAGTCAATTGAGGACATATTAGTAAGACTTCTGTGAGCACGAAAAACTTTTTTTGGGTGGTGATGGGGGTTGTCTTTTCTGTCATCTATCACGAAAGCATTCTTTGTTAAATTTTTTTTCTAAGTGTTACCTCCTTAGAAAAGTTTTTATGCTTCTTTTTCTTGTGAGCTGTTTGCTCTTTAGAAATACTTGTCTTTGAAGTCATAGTACTTATAGTATGTAATGAACATTTTTCTTTAAAAAGTGTTAATATACTGTTTCATTAGTTAGGAGTGGATGCTCCCGTCCTTGCTGTTTTAAGTGGCATAGTTTTTAAGAGATTCCCAGCATTGCTGAGAAAATTTTTATAACTGGTCATTTTTTTTTTTAAAGATTTTATTTATTTATTTATTTATTTGTCAGAGAGGGAGAGAGCGAGCACAGGCAGAGAGAGTGGCAGGCAGAGGCAGAGGGAGAAGCAGGCTTCCCGCCAAGCAAGGAGCCCGATGTAGGAATCGATCCCAGGACACTGGGATCATGACCTGAGCCGAAGGCAGCCGCTCAACCAACTGAGCCACCCAGGCGTCCCATAACTGGTCATTTTTGTTCACATGTTTACCTTGTTGTGCTTCATAATTCCCTCATATGTAGCTACAGTACTTCCTATTACATAAGAGAAGCCACAAATAAAGTAAATCAGTCATGAATCAAGCAACTTTTCCCTCTTAAGGTACTACTGTAATTAGGACTGCCAGCTGTAACAAATAAAATACTGGATGCCCAGTTAAATTTGAATTTCAAATAACAGTATTTTTTAGTATAAGTGTATCCCATGCAATATTTGGGTCATCCTTAGACTAAATAAGTCATCTCTGTTTGACCCGGCAGCCATAACCTCAAAGTGCTTCAAATATGTTTTCCCTTTTATCCAAATATTCAAGGGGAGATAGAAAGGGCACACTCTGGTGTCATCTTGCCTGCTTTTCATTCTAAAAAATAGAAGTTCCCCTCTTGCAAAGTGATAATAAAGTCTCCTTCTTACTGGCCTCTATTTTTGGTTCGTTTAGCAAAATCTCTAGCAGTATAATTACAGTTTAAAAAACTTTAAAAGAAGTGAATTCAGAGAGAACATACATCTCCTGTGTGCTTTATAAAGGTGGAGGGCAGGTGAAAACTGACTCTTCTAATGTGAACACTGCCATCCAGGTGAAAGATTTTACTCTCCCTTCTCTTCCCACTTTGCCCGCCACATAACAGATGCTGAGAAGAGCCACTCAACGTGCACGCCCTCATCCCTTGTCATCTGCATTATTACTAAGGTTTCCTAGGTGATATTTCTTCCTCCAGCCTTGCTCCCTTCCAGACTGACAGCCAGCAGTGATATTTGTAAAACATAAATCTTACCATAGCACTGGCACACTTTCCCTGACTAGTTATCGGAGAAAAGTGCATGCTGATTAGCATGGCATTCAATGCCCTTCCTGATCTGGGCTCTACTTAATTCCCTTTCTTTTGCTTCTTCCTTAGCAGTTGATGCTACAGAAATAACAAATATTTAGAATGCCTCAAACATGCCAGGCTTCTCCATATCTCCAGCTTTTGTGCATTGTTCCCTCTGACCGGAATGCATATCTCCCCTTTAATCTCCCTCGTAAAATCCTGTTCATCCTTGAAAATCCTCTGTAGGCATTATTTGCCTCAGGAGGCTTTCCCTGATCATCCCTCACTATCCGTAGAGTGAATTCTGCTCTTCTCCTTCAACTTCTGTATACACTCGTGGTATCACGTACACCACAGTGTATGGCCATGCTTTATGTACGTTGCTCAGTTTTCTAAGGACAAGCCATCAGCATCATCATTTCCAAATCTCTGGTTTCTAGCACAGAGCCCAGAAAATAACAAGCACTTGGAGACATGTTTGAGTGCCTGAAATGACCACTCACCCGCTAGCTCAAACTTCAGGTAAATGCAGTCCCCCCTGAACTGGTCCTGTGCTTTGGCTGCTCCCTGCCACAGTCTTGTCCATTTTTCCACGGCAGTTGGCCACAGAGAAGTGACTCAACTATCTACCTAATGACTAATCTACCAGTGCTGTTTATTAGTTCACTGGAATTTTTTCATAGGGTAAAGTACTCCCATATAGAGGAGAGGTTGTGGGGAGACTTTATACAATAAAGAATTACAAGTTTGCCTTCAGATTCTCTATCTCCTTTTGTTTCTTGTGCTTTCTACCTCTAAGGCTGCCCATCAGTGTCTTTGGGGTGGGGATGGAGTCAGGGGAGAGAGGGTGGCGGTGGGGGAGGTGCTGGACAAGGAAGGAATGATTATTTACTGGAGTAGCCTGACATCGCTCCTTTCCTTGACTAGTCTTCCTCCAGGAAAACTTATCTGTCTTTATGTTCTATTTCCTCAGAATCTACCCAATCGTGGACTTTAATATATTAATTCACAAGGAGATACTCAATTATATTGGTAGCTTAAAGTATAACTTTTCTCAGGCAACAGTTGCATTTTAACAGATGCTTCTAATCCCTGTTTCCAAAGAATGAATAATACGGCATAATATACTTTATAGCAAATATATACTTGATAATACCAAGGGGGAAAAGTGTGTTTGAAAAAAACTGGGGATCTTTAAGTCTCCTCTCAAACAGAATTAGCCAAGTGCTGCCTGTAATGTGTATATACACGAATGAGTCAGGAATTGCATTTGGTTGTCAGTAATGGACAGTCATAAACTGGTGGCTTACACAAATCAGGGTTTGTTTTGGTTTTTTCATCTAAAAATGTCCTGAGTTCTGTAATCAAGGGCTAGTATAATGGCTCCATGAGACCATCCCTGTCTTAAGAATTCTGTCTTTCTGCTCCACCACCTTTAATGTGTGACTTCCATACACCAGGTTGCCTCTTGATTACAAGGTGGCTGCTGCATCTCCAAGCATAGAAGGAGGGGACTGAGGCAAAACCAAGCCCCACTTAAATAGCTTTTCCAAAAGCCCAATTCAACAGCTTTCACTTGGCTACTTTTACCAGTAAGGATGGTTGGGAAATGTTGTTAGCTAGGTACCTTGCCATGATACATACCTATAATTAAGAAAGGGATGGGGCGGGGTGCCTGGATGGCTCAGTCATTAAGCATTTGCTTTCCACCATAATCCCAGAGTCTTGGGATTGAACCCCACATCTGGCTCTCTGCTTGGCGGAGGCCTACTTCTCTCTCTCTCCCATTCCCAATGCTTGTGTTTATTCTCTTGCTGTGTACTGTCTCTGTCAAATAAATAAATAAAAAATCTTAAAAAAAAAAAAAAAAAGGGATGGAGTGCCTGGGTGGCTCAGTCAGTCAGTAAGGGTCTGCCTTTGGTTCAGGTCATGATCTCAGGGTCCTGGGATTGAGCCTAACATTAGGCTCCCTGCTCCCTTTCCCTAGGCAACTCCCCCTGCTTGTGCTCTCTCATTTGGAAGGGAAGGGAAGGGAAGAGGGGGAAAGGGAAAAGGGAAGGGCAGGGCCCACTGATACAGAAGTAGTAGTGGAATTACAGCAAATAATCTGTTATCTTTTATCTTTATGGGATCGTTCAAATAAAAAATATTCAGAACTAAGTTAGCTTATTTTAGTTAATATTATAATGGAATTTCCTTTAAGATGCAATTATTTTTTATTCTTAAATTATTTTTTTTACTTAAAAATTGTTTTTACAATTTTTTTTTAAAGTAGGCTCCATGTCCAATGTCAGGCTTGAACTTACCGCCCTGTGATCAAGAGTCACATGTTCTACCTACTGAGCCAGCCAGGAGCCCCAGGTCACTTAGCTAATATGTGGCTCAAACTGGAATTCGGATGTATTTGAATCACAGTGGGGAGCTACGGCTCTGCCTCAGGCTTCCGGATCCCCTCATTCGGAGCTAACTGCAACTAGGTCAATCCCCAGGGACCCCATCCCAGCTGACCTCTGTGTGTACACTCACATGCCTGCACGTGCCAGGGTTGAGGGACTGCCACTAAAGCCTTTGATCCAGAAAAGAAAGGAGATAGCCTCTGACCTGTCTCACCCTCTATCCTGCCTGCCTTCTTGCCCATGCAGCCTTCCTGAAACCCAGCTTCCCATGACCCTTGTTTTCAGCACCTGTATAACCAGTACAAACCCTCCTTCAGGAATCACGACCAGGTTAAAAGGAATTATGACTCGAAATCAGCTGACCCAGATCATCTAGGCCTTTAAGTCCAAATCTCGAAATTTGACCTCTATTTTGTATGGGATTAGGAGGTCACTGACTAATAATAGTAAGTAGATTTTTTTTAAAAAGTCAGTGGTTTTTCTCCACAATACAAAGATGGAACATCATTATAAAGGGTAAAATTTCTAATTATCTAATGACCATATAGTCATGTCACTTTCAAAGGAAACATTGTAAGCGCATTGCAGTACCTACCAAACATCTTGCTCTATCTGTAGCAATTCTTAGCACTAACACTAATGAGGACTTGGCTTTCCATATAGCAGCTAGCAATTTTTCATAACAACAATTTTGGTTATAAGGGTAAATTATTTAGGAAATAGATTTTTTGCTGATGAAATTTTTCAATTGTCACATAATGAACAGCAGCCATCATTTTACATACCTGCCTTTAACAGGTAGTCTAATACTATCAGTAAAAAGTGGCTACAGGTTTAGGGAACAGGTGATTTCTATTTGACTTCAAATTTTAAATTTATTCATTCAAGCAATTTTTAAACATCTGCATTGATCATAGTTTTGCATTATCCCTGGCAATGTGGGAGAAGCATACAAATATACTCAGTGAGTGCCACATCATTTAAATCTCTGGGGGGTGGGGGGGAAGCTCCTTTTACTTTTTATAAATGTAAATGAACAGAAAAGGACAAATGCTGAAGTCTGAATTGGAAATATACTAGGGTGGTTTCAGTCTCACATCATGGGGCTGGCTGAAGTAGCACATTCCATTCTTATTTTAAAGAAAGATACATTTAAGAACCTGTTATCATTTTGAAAATCAATTCTGTATACTTTTCAGTGACAAAAAATATTTGTGACATAAAGGGATATGTTAATTTGGTTGACACTAGTCCTGATAAAACATAAGAAAAAGATGCAGTCTCCTGGATGTCATTGGTCAGGCAGTATTTAAGGGCTTTTCCTCACATTTAATTATTCACTAAGTCCTGTCAGAGAGTCTCTTGTTTGTCCTCTTCTTTACCTCGCCCATGCCAGGACCAGAGAGCAGACCCTTATCCCTCATCTGATTTATTACAGAGCCTCCTGAGATCTTTCTTCCTCTTGACTTTTGCCTTTCTGGCCTATTCTTGACATGGTGTCAGAATTTTGTACTTAAGGGGAAAAAAAGGAAAAAGAAAAAGGTTGTACTCTTGCCTCTCCCCACCACCCACCCACCTCCCGCCCACACACACCCCCCCCATCAAAAATCTAGCATCACCTCTTAACAGAAATGGAGAAAGCTCAGCCCGACATTTGCCCGTGGGCCCTGTGGCTGTTGCTGGGCCCCTCTGGGACTGTGTTCTATCTCGGACTTGAAGCTAGACTCTTAATTCCAGTTCCCAGACATGCCTTCTGCTTGCATGGCTCTCTTTGCTTGCTGGGCATTGGGTAGCATGCCCTTTCTACAGCAGCTGCTTCGGAGCTCAGCCCTGACCTTCAAGCCCAGTCCAGGATGTAACTTGTTTTCCCTGCTTCCCCCTTCGGAAGTCAGGTCTCTTGTTTTAGGCACTCCCACACTATATTGATCTTTACCTCTATAAGGCATTTTTAAGTATTTAGTAATATGGGCTAGTGTCCTTGTCTCCTTTTTTATCCTACCCCTCTCTCTGTCTCTTTCTCTCTCACCCTTCCTTCCTTTCTTTCTAACTCACATATCTTTTTTTTTTCTTTTTCTCTGGGTGCCTGGTAACTTTGGACCAATTTTGAAATAGAAAAATAAGTCTTATGGATTCTTCCTTTTAGCATGTTTTGTTTCTCTTTTCCTTGTCCCTATCTGTTTTGGTGTTTTCTTTATTCCTCTATCAGATATTGCCTCAAAACCTTTGTAGGAAGAGATATACTAGGGCCCAAGTAAATATAAATAAATCCACAGACCATATGTCTGGGAAAGCAGGAACTGTGTCTTGCTCATCTTTGTGTCCTCCAGCACTGTGTCTTCACCAGATAAGTGAGATGAATCGGAGCATATTTATATCTCTACATCTTTATGTGTGTCTGCATAGAGAATTTCTCATCAATTTTCTGAGGTGGCTACAAGATTTTTTTAATTGTAGAAAGTAAACCAGTTCTTAAAATGTATAGTATATGGTTAAAACTGAGCCCTCCTATCTCTCTCATTTCTTAAAGAAAATATTAAGGTTACGGACATACTAATGATGGGCATTTATAAGGAAGTTTATTTATATTAAGTTTATATTTGTATTAAGTTAGATATTCCAGGCTAGTGTAAATTGGGTGCTCCTGATGAGTTAATCAGGTGTAAATTCACAGCGGTTAGAAGTAAGATAACGTTACTTTGACTGTTATAGTCCCTCACCGCATGCCTTTATGTCCAGCGTGTCCTCTGAAGCTCCTACAGCCAGACCATCTCTTGCAAAAATTTCTCTTACATATTTTTGAAAGTTCCATTCATGGGGGATGCATCCTGTGATTCTATATACCCTTTTATTATCTGTCCTATTTGGTCATAAAATTAAACCAAGGAACAGAAAGTTCTACTTGTTCATTCCATTTTTTTTTTAAAGATTTTATTTATTTGACAGATCTCAAGTAGGTGGAGAGGCAGGCAGAGAGAGAGAGAGAGAGAGGAGGAAGCAGGTTTCCCGCTGAGCAGAGAGCCAGATGTGGGGCTCGATCCCAGGACCCTGGGATCATGACCTGAGCCAAAGGCAGAGGCTTTAACCCACTGAGCCACCCAGGCGCCCCCCATTCCATTTTTTTAAATTGAAGCATAGTTGACACATTACATTAGTTTCAAGAGGACAGCATAGTGATTACTAAGTTATTATTAAGATTCAGTTTGTATGTTTCACCGTGCTCACCACCAGCCCAGCCACCGTCTGTCACCAGACAGCACTACTGCATACAGTTCACTACTTTCCCTATGCTGTACCTTTTATTCTTGTGACTTACTCATTCCACAACTAGAAGCCTGTATTTCCCCCTCCCTCTGGCAACTGTCACTTTGTTCTCTGTGTTTTTGGACCTGTTTCTGCTTTTTGTGTTTTCAGATTCCACATATAAGTACAATTAAGCACCATTTGTCTTTCTGTCTGACTTCTTTCATGTAGCATAATACCCTCTAGGTCTGTCTGTTGGCGTGAATGAGAAGAGCTCATTCTGTTTTATGGCTGAGTAATATTCCATTGTACATAGATACCACATCTTTATCCATTCATTGATCATTGGATGCTTGGGCTGCTTCCCTATCTTGGCTGTTGTAAATAATGTTGAAATAAACATATAGGTGCATATATTATTTCAAATGAGTGTTTTTGTTTTCGTTGTATAAATACCCAGTACTGGAATTACTGGATTATATAGTATTTCCATTTTTAATATTTTGAGGAACCCCCATGCTGTTTTCCATAATGGCTGCACTGATTTACTCTCCCATCAACAGTTCATCTTTCTCCACATCCTTGCCAACACTTCTTTTTTATTTTTTAATATTTATTTTAGAGAAGGGGAGAACGGACACAAGTGGGGAAAGGGTCAGAGGGAGAGAAGCATACTCTCCATTGAGCATGGAGTCCAGTGTGGGGCTCGAACTCAAACCCCTGAGATCATGACCTGAGCTTAAATCAAGAGTTGGGTGCTTAACTGACTGAACCACCCAGGCACCCTATTTCTTTTTTTATTATAACTATTCTGATAGGTATAAGGTCATAATCTCATTGTGGTTTTGATTTGCATTTCCCTGATGATTAGTAATATTGTATCTTTTCATGTGTCTCTGGCCCATCTGTGTGTCTTCTTTGGAAAAATGTCTATTCAGGTCCTCCACCCAATTTTTTTTTTAAAGTAATCTCTAAGCCTAATGTGTGGCTTGAACTCATGACCCTAAGATCAAGAGTACTGTCTCTACTAGCTGACCCAGCCAGGTTCCCCCCTACCCATTTTTTAAATCAGAGTATTTTTTTGGTATTGAGTTGTATAAGTTCTTTATATATTTTGGTTATTAATCCCTTATTGGATAGATCTTTTGCAAATATCTTCTCCCCTTCAGTAGGTTACCTTTTTATTTTATTGATGGTTTCCTTTACTATGCAAAAGCTTTTTGACAGTCTCCCAATAGTTTATTTTTGCTTTTTTTTCCCATTGCCTAAGGTTACATAGCTAGAAAAATATTACTATAGTCGATGTCAAAGAAATTACTTCCTATGTTTTCTTCAAGGAGTTTTATGGTTTCAGGTGTTACTTGTAGGTCTTTAATACACTCTGGGTTTATTTTTGCATATGATAAAAGAAAGTGGTCCAGTTTCCCCAGCACCATTTATTGAAGAGACTATCTTCTCCCCATTGTATATTCTTGCCTTCTTTGTCCTAGATTAATTGGTCATCTAATTGGGTTTATTTCTGTTCTATTGATCTGTATGTCTGTTTTTGTGCCAGTACCATACTGCTTTGATTACTACAGCCTTGTAGTATTACTTGAAATCTGAGATTGAGATGCCTCCAGCCTGGTTCTTCTTTCTCAAGATTGCTTTGACTATTTGAGTTTGTCTGTGGTTCCATACAAATTTTAGGATTCTTTGTCCTGGTTATGAAAAATGCTGTTGGTGTTTTGATAGGGATTGCATTGACTCTGTATTTTGCTTTGGGTAGTATGGACATTTTAACAATATTAATTCTTCTATAATTTAACAGTATTAATTCTTCCACTACATGGGCATGGGATTTTTTTCCCATTTGTTGGTATCATCTTCAGTTTCTTTTTTTTTTTTTTTTTAAGATTTTATTTATTATTTGACAGAGGTCACAAGTAGGCAGAGAGGCAGGCAGAGAGAGAGGAGGAAGCAGGCTCCCTGCTGAGCAGAGAGCCTGATGCGGGGCTTGATCCCAGGACCCCGGGATCATGACCTGAGCTGAAGGCAGAGGCTTTAACCCACTGAGCCACCCAGGCACCCCCATCTTCAGTTTCTTTAATCAGTGTTTCATAGTTTTCAGAGTACAGGTCTTTCACCTCCTTGGTTAAGTTACTTCTAGGTAGTTTATTGTTTTGGTGCAACTATAAATGGAACTGTTTTCTTAATTTCTCTTTCTGCTACTTCGTTATTAGCATAGAAAATGCAGCTGATTTCTGTGTATTAATTTTTTATCCTGCAACTTTACTAAACTCATTCATTATTTCTAACAGTTTTTGGGTGGAGTCTTTAGGGTTTTCTATGTAAAGGTATCATGTCATCTGTAAGTAGTGGTAAGTTTAACCTCACCTTACTGATACGGATGCCTTTTGTTAGCTCCATTCTTGATGCTTTCTGTGTTCTTTTTAATAAAAGAAGTCAAAGTAGTCTCTAAATCACAGGTCAGTTTTCACCATTCTGAAACTTGATTACTTAGTTCTGCATTGGTTTTAGCCTCATTTTTACTGATTATCTGAACCAGACTCCCCATAGAACCTCCCTGGCGACCTGGGCCTATATTCAGTGCCAGGGGGTAGGAGCTCTAATTCCTTTTGTGGCTTTTTGACAATTACCTAACTTTCCTGTATTTCCTCATTGACACTGTTGAGATAATTGCCTTTTCATACCTCATAGAAGTATTGTGAGATTAATTAATGTTTGTAAAGTGTTTTCAGGATCATGATGAAAGGTATTAATTTATAAGCATGTGGTATTATTATAATTATTAGTAGTAATAGGGATGGTTGTTTAATGCAAATTTTCATCTAAGTGTAGTGTCATATTTTCAAAGGACAACCTCTTTCTTTGTGGCCAGATGTGGATACAATTAACCCTTTACCCTTTATTTTGAAGATACAATTAGCCAATTGTGTGTGCAATTAGACGTGTATGCAGTTTTTGCCAGAAAAACTAATTACAGCCTTGGTAAAAAGTCCTTTTGAAAATGCTGGCCTTTTGAATTTTGACTGTCCCTATCTGTGTAATAAGCAATTTGTGCTGCATGTATTTTGAGGCCACGGAGGCTCCTTGAATATTGAAAAATTGCTTTTGCGGTTGCTGGAGAAAGATTTTATTTTTGTGAAGCCACGGCATTGTATTTTGCCATCAAGCCTAAAAACCCTTTCATGTAGTTCTGGTTTCAAAGGTTTTATTGATTTTTCTTAATCTTGACATTCAGCTGAAAGATTTTCCACAGACTGCATTTTGTGAAACAGGTTTTTCTTCTGTAACTTTTTTTCTCCCTTGAAAACTCCATTTCCCTTCTGTCTCTAATCCAAACATATCATCTCATATTCCCCCTTACTCACTAAATAGCCAGTAAGGAACAGATTAGTACTGATCCTCTCTCTCCAGATATGGCTTTGTGACACCATTTTACAAGGGACTTTTAATCACTATAATGTAAGTTCTTTATACAGAATAGTAGAAAGAATACTGAAGAGACCAGGAAGATACTGTTCTATCTGTGGCTCTCCTATTATTAAGTGAAAGGGAGATATGCATGGCTTTTAATGACAAGTTTAAAACAACTTCTTTTAGGGCGCCTGGGTGGCTCAGTGGGTTAGGCCGCTGCCTTCGGCTCAGGTCGTGATCTCAGGGTCCTGGGATCGAGTCCCGCATCGGGCTCTCTGCTCAGCAGGGAGCCTGCTTCCCTCTCTCTCTCTGCCTGCCTCTGTCTACTGTGATCTCTGTCAAATAAATAAATAAAATCTTTTAAAAAAAATAAAATAAAACAGCTTCTTTTAAAATGTCTACTTTTTAACATTTCTCGTTCACTGATAATTCTTGAACTTGAATTTGCACCATCCTACCACCATGGGGATTCAGAGATGAGCAAAGCCCACTTGTCACCTTCTAGGAGCATAATATAAAGTGTGGATGATAAGAAAGGTGGTCAGGCCTGCAGACTGCAGTTAGTGTTGTACAAACAAAGCACAGGGGTAGGGTGTTCAGTGGAGGTGGGGATCACCCTGATCCGGGCATCAGAAGCTTCTTTGAAGCTGCATTGGAGATGGACCTGAAGGACTGGTCAACTTGTTGGTAGACAAAAGGGAAAGTTGGATAGACAAGAGGGAACATTTTTGTGTGAGCAGAAGCACCAAGCTGCTAAAACAGAGGCAGGTTCAGGGAAGGTGATTGGTTTTGCTCGAGTTGCAGGGACCTTGTGAAGGAAGTGGTAGGAGTTAAGACTGGAGAGGTAGCTTGGGGCCACACTGGGTAGGGAGGACCTTAAAGGGAGAAAGAAACATCTATATTTAGTTCAGCTGTCCAACTGAAGAAACTCTACGGTTTTGTTAGAGTGATATGGCCAGTGCTGGGCTTTAAAATGAAGCAGGCCCCGCATGCCAGATGAAGTGCAGTGGGCCAGACTAGAGGACACGAAATGCACTCAGGGATGTTGCCAGAATTAAGACCAGAGTCATCTCTGCACTGTTAGCATTGGGAGGGAAAAAGGAAGTTGTTAGATACATGAGGCATGCAGCAGAATTAGTATTTCTTGATATTGGCAACTGTCCCGACGTAGAGGTGAAGGACGGGAAGAAGCTGGGTCAAGATGCCTGGGAAGAAAGGGGAAGTACCTTTCACAGAAATCAAGATGTCAGGAGGGGGCCAGATTTAAGAGCACTAACTCTTGGGAATTGCCACACTGTGGCATGTTGATACAAACAAAGATAGCAGAATAGAAGAAGATTAATTCTAGATATCCCATGTAATGTTTCCAACAAGAATAGTAGACAAGAATTATATTTTATCTCAACAACAGTAAAATCAGCTTGCATTGCTGGGGCACCTTCATATAATGCCAAATGAGACTATAAACAGAAAGCTTGAAGAAATTAAACAAATATGTATCTTGGAGCCTATTAACCTTTATACTATGAAAAACTAATTGAAGAGCTTATATATAGGCAACATGTCCAAAACACAACTCTGTGTATCTGCTTTAAAAATATTTTTAGTCACTGAAAAGTAGCTAGAATACTGGTGGCTACTTTTTCAAGTTTCTCTTTAAAACATTTGAAATAAAGAAGCCAGGGCAAAATAGTATTCTCATATCTAACCTCAGGAAAGTCTGTTCCCCATCTCATTCTGTCAAACGCTGGTTCCTAAGGAGGTTCTATGGGTAATTTATCATGCCATCAGCCTCAAGAATGTGGAGATCTAGCCAGGTATCCCTAAAACCCCTAGATAACCTCATATAATTCTGTCATCCATAAATTTCCTAACTTCTTTCCAGCCTCTTTACATTTTCAGGCTTCCCCATGTCATTGAACAATAAATCTCATGATTCAGGGAGATATTACCAATTATTGAGGGGGGAAAAAAAAGTCTCCCCAGCCTTCATTAGTAAAATGAAAAGTCTGTAATCCATATGGCGGATGCTCTATGCACATAATTTCAGTTCCCTTTTTCCTCAAGTAAAGGGACATTGTAGAAAGATTCTGAGCTTTGGAATAATAACTAGCTACCTTCTGTATAAAATGCAAATAAAGAAACTTCTGGTCGCTCAGGCTGAATCCCTGGAGCTCTGCTGACTCCTGCTCTCTCTCGTACCTATACCAATCTACCAGCAAATTCTATTGGCTCTACCTTCAGATACATCCAAAAATCCATCACTTCTTGCCCCCCTTCACTGTGACCTTGGTTCAAGCAAACATTATCTCCTATCTGAATTATTGTAGTAGCTTCTTAACTCCTTCCTTCCATCCTTGTTGCTCAGCGGTCTGTTCTTAGCTACATAAAGGACATAGTGATTCTTTTCAAACATAAGGCACATGGCTTTCAAGTACAAGCCAAAGCCTTTGACCATAGCTCAGGACCCTGCACAGTCTGGTCTCCGCATGGCTTCTTTTCCTACCATTTCCTTCCAGCCTCGCTGCCTCCAGTTGTTCAAACTCCTGCCTCAGCCTTTATAGTGATTGTCCTGGCCTGGATTACCCCTCCCACATCTCCTGCAAGTGTTTGTTCGGTTATCTTCTAATCAAATTGCAACTGCTCGTGCTCCATACCTCCTTTCAGCTTTACTTTTCTCCATAGTACCTATCACCACCTATGATGATACAATATATTTCACCTAATTTTATTATATGTCCTTCTCAGTGCTTGTAACAATGCCCAGCATAGTGGAGGTATTCAGAAAATGTTTGTTATGAATGAAAACAGCCACACTTTTAGGCACTGATTATTGAATGCAATTATATATCAGAACAACACGTATTTGCTCAGTAAATGTTTCCTTTCATTTCTCAAGGCAAAGCACATAGAGTTAGTTGCACACAGCATCCTGAAATCAAGTGTAACAAAGTTTTTATGCAGAAAACGTATCATTATTTAACCTGTGGGGCTGTAGAACCCCATACTGCACTAGTGCCTTCAGAAAGCACAGTCTTCCATTTTTCTGTTCATTCATTCAGACTTAAGCTTACCTGCAATTTACTTGCCTGTTTGAGACTGTATTACTTAGAAGGAATTAGATAAATCTGACATTTACAAAAACAGTAGATCAGTCTTAGTTATGGTTTCCAGATACTTACTTATAAATTCATACAGATCAGAAAAATTTTTTCTAGTCCAAATTTTTACCTCCGTTCCACGAATTATTTTCTAATAGCTTTTGGGGAAGAAAGTTTGTCAAAAGTCCCTCCCCCCCCCATGGAATTGTCTAGTAAGCACTTTTTAGTGATTATTATTTTGACTAAATAATGTTTACTGGGAAAATACTTTGTTGAGTAAAAAGTTTTTTATATGCATAATATATACATACACATCAAAGAGGTGAATTATTCAAATAATCTGTTCTTATTTATGTTTTATCTACCTAATCTATTAGAGATTATTAGAAGTACATCAGGTACTCATCATCCTTTGTAATTCTATATCTATCTGTATTTCTTTTTGTTTTCTTTTGTATATGTTAGCCCTATTTTTTGATGTAACAGTATTTGTGACTTCTAAATTTCATTATGGGTTCTGTCTTTTATCAACAAAATAGCTTCTCTATATTTTTAAAAATATTTTGCTGTTACTTTTTATATGACATAATCCTGCCTTTTTGTTTGCCTTTTTATTTTTAATCTTCGTGATTTCTGGTCATTCATTAATCCACTGATATAACACATTTTTGAACTTCTAGCAATATAGGCATGAACAAGACAACCATGATCCTTTATTATGAGGTTTATATTCTAGATAGGTCAATCTAGATATGACATGTATATCAGTAGATATGTCAATAGGTCTATCTGTATATCTGCCTGTCTATATTAGTTGACCATATAGCAGTATACATCAGTAGTTAGCTCTGTCTATATACAGATCAGTAGATACAAGGATTATTACTCAGCCATAAAATAGAAGGAAATCCTGCCACTTGCGACAACATGGATGAAACTTGAGGGCATTAATATTAAATGAAGTAAGTAAAAAAATAACAAGGTATGATCTTATATATGGAATCTAAAAAAACTGAACTCATAGAAACAAAGAATAGACTAGTGGTTGCAGGGGTGGGGAAAATGGGGAGATGTTGGCAGAACAGAGCAATAGAGAGAAATGAATACTAAGATTTTTTTCATAGATGTTATACCATATTGGATGCTAATATAAGGAATCTAGTAGAGAAGTGAGAAGTCCTAATGAGAAAGAAAGGGTGGTTTGGAGAACAGAATTCTTGAGAAGGGATGCAGTGCACAAATGAATGGTTTGGCCTTCAGGACAGTTTCTCCAGGTTAATGGTGATTGTAGGAGAGTATATAGTATAGTAGGTTGTAAGATTTTTGGTGGGATGTTGAAGATGGTCTCTAGAGATTTTGAGCCATAAATTCAAAATGAAACTAGTCAGCATGATTCTGTGCTTTCCTCCAATCCACATCTAGCTGCCCAAGTACATGCAGATTTGCAGTTGTTATAAAATTGGGTTTAACTGGGGTTGAGATTTTACTAGATGAAAACCAGGTACGAATAAACATGACAATGGACTTGAAGGTGTATGCAGTGAGCTAGTTAAGTGATCAAACACACAATCCAAGCTGGATAGAGAAGGAAAAGACATGAGAATGTTCTGGACGTTGAAAAAATGGATTTGCCATTTTGGGGGAGTCACTTGAATTACCAGAGTGCAACTTCTAGAGCATGAGAGATAGACTGTTAGAGGATGGTGGTCATTATCTCTCATGCGGGAAACAGAGTTCTGGAGTTAGGATTTTTATTATTAATCTCAAGGTTCAAGATGCCTATGGAAGTACCTAGCAGTTGTGGCTCGAACAGGAGGATTGGAGGTGGGGGGTACATGGAGTTGAATGGCTGGAGTGTTGGGCGGGTTGTTTGTTCATGGTTTACAATCTTGGCTGCACATATTCTGAGGAGTTTTCAAAGAATATCGATGCTAACTCTACCCCAGACCAATTAAATCCAGATCTTTGTGTGTGATTTCTGGGGAATTACTATTTTGAAGAGCTTCCCATGTGATTATAACGTGCATCCTAGGTTGGCATTCCTGAGAATGATCTTAAGAGACATGGTGGAGAAAAGTATGGTGAGTTGGGAGTATTGGAAGGCAGGAGGGATGATTCAGAGGATCCATCTGTCCTTGAAAGCCACTTAGCTCAAGTCATTGCATACGATGTATGCCCTCAATCAATAGTAGCGTTTATTGTTGTTACCCTCATGATTATTGACGGTGGCAACATCAGGAGCATTATCCTGGGAAAAGCATCCAGTTCTTTTATTAATTTCTCAAAGGGTCCTTACAATGGCTAAAATGCACTAATTTTAGATATCATCAAGGAGGGTTCCCAATGGGGTATGGAAAGGAAAAAACAAAAGCAAAAACCCTAGCAATTGGCAGCATTCTTCACAGACCTTCCAGAGTAATACTTAAAACCAGGAGGAGCTCTAGCCTGTCACTGCCTGAGGTGGCAGTCTGCTGCTCAGGAGTTGGGGGCAACTCTCTGCCCCGAGGAGCCCAAGGATCACCTGACAGATTCATTTTCTCTTGTCAAATCTGAAAGCTAGGCAACTGCTGAGAACTTTTTAAAAGCCTTTTAGTTTTGTCTCTGCATTCCTGTGGCAGGGCTGGGAATGGGGAGCAGAGGCAGATGTTAAACATGTAACACTCTAACACTTTATGTTTTCAAATTACTTTGTCTCTTTTACATTCTTGCCTCCTCCCCCACAAAAGGAAGTGGATTAATCAGAATAAACAGTTATTTAAAGCTAATGGATACTTGGAGACACTAAAGTGATCTCAAGATGTGGTCTCACTAAAGAACGCACAAAATTCTACCAGGTACAAACTGCAAATGTGACCTAATCTTATTTTGGTGTTATTTCATACAAAAGCTTGTTTTCACATAGATTCACTGAATCACTGAGAAAGCTGGCAGGCGAACATCTTAGAAAGGATAATGTCAAAGAAAGAATTGGGAAATATTCCCATCTAGAACATTCCAGCTTCATTCTATTCTAGTCTGAAGAAGAATGAGATACATATCTCTTTGTATCCAACCAAATTTTAGTTGGCTATAAAGAGACCTAGCCTCCTATGCTTTATTCCCAGTCCTATCTGTCCTCCATAATAGTTCCCGTCAGCTTGTATTATAAATGAATAAAAGAGCTAATTTAAAATCCTATCATCTGATACAGGAAGGCATACACTTTTCTCCACTGCCCTATGTAAAAATAATGATGACAAGTCTGGATAATGAGACTTTACAGTAAAGAATGTAATTTCTGTAGTGTCTCTGTTAGGTAAGCGAAGACAGCCAACTAAACAAAAGTTTGTTTTATAAACCAGTCATCTTTTAAATACCTTCAGCTGTGTTTCTGTCCTTATTTCACACTTGAAATTCCCAATTATTCCCTTCCTACTTGCATGATACTGAGTGACTTAGCTCCACACACTCTAGTTCTGCCTCTGTAAAATGAGGGTAACACACTCTTTCTCTCCTCCCCCCCACCTCTCTGCCACCTTCTCAGGAATGTTATTTAAAGCAAAAGAGGTTATGGATGTGGAGACACCTTGTAAACTAGAAGTTGCTGCATGTAATGTTTTTTGTCGCCATTTTCATTTTGTTGTTGCCATTGTGCTATTTCCAATCTAAAAGGTGGACCTTAGCTCATTTCAGTAAGCATCACCGAGACCTAGTTTAAACTTGGTTTAAAACTTGATTTGGCATTACCAGAACTTAAAGAACTTAAGACATTTAAAACCTTTTACTGTGATGAAAAATTTATTCAGGTTTAAAAAAAATTGTATTTTCTGATAACTTGTGGGCATTTCCCTGGTGGTGTTGAGTAGAATATAGCAAGGTAAAGGAAGTTGCCTTTTTATTTTTTTTGGACTGCTGTTGTGTGACTGTTTCACTGAGAAAAAAGTTCACTATCTGAAGAGAGTTATTATCTGAGGGGGGACAAAAGAGTACATCTCTTACTCAATACATATCCTTCAGAAATCTTGGTTGCTGGAGGTCCATTTTCTTTTAGTCTCTCCTGAGAAAATTCTTTTTTTCCACCAAATAGTTCAACAAATATTTCCTAAGCACCTGTTGTATGCCAGGCATGCCTCTCAGGAATGGAGATAGAGTGTAATTATGAACAAGACAGACCTGGTCCATGACTTCCCAGAGATTTCCTACTGTGGGGGATAGTTAAAAAAACCTTAGGGCCCCTGGGTGGCTCAGTCAGTTAGGCATATGCTTTCAGCTCAGGTCATGACCCTAGGGTCCTGGGATTGAGCCCCACATCTGCTCTCTGCTGAGCAGAGAGCCTGCTTCTCCCTTTCCTTCTGCCTGCTGCTCCCCCTGTTTGTACACTCTCTCTGTCAAATAAATCTTTAAAAAAGAAAAAAGCAGAAAACCTTCAGTACTCCGTCCTATGACAGTGAAGAGAAACACCATGGGCCATAATCTGCCAGGTGGAGACGCTCACATTTCTTATATATGATTCTGTTTAAGATGGTCCATGACATGCAGCCAGCCCTTCAAACAGCAGTCTGGATGCACATATTTAAAAAATTTTTGTGTGGGGACGCCTGGGCGGCTCAGTTGGTTGAGCAGCTGCCTTCGGCTCAGGTCATGATCCCAGCGTCCTGGGATCAAGTCCCACATCGGGCTCCTTGCTCGGCGGGGAGCCTGCTTCTCCCTCTGCCTCTGCCTGCCACTCTGTCTGCCTGTGCTCGCTTTCTCTCTCTCTCTGACAAATAAATAAATTAAAAAAAAAAAATTTTGTGTGAATCTACTTTGCAGAAACTAAAGTCTTCTTGCCACTTTAATAAAAACACAGAATGCCATTTTAAGCCCCCTGTTTTTAAAGTTGAGCACTTGACTACAAAGTTTGTGAAAGGCCAATTGCTTTGGCATGCAGATGTCTCTCTCAGAGCCCACACTTGTCTCTTCTCAAGATTCACTGCCAAGATGAACTTCTTTCTTGGCCCAATCAATTGCTCCTTGGGTGGTTCTAGGACTAAAATGATTATTAAAGACTGGCAAATTCTTCTGTGAGGAATGGTAAACCCAATTTTAAAGTGAAAGATCTTTAGAACTTAGCATACTTTTCTTCTGATTGCTTCTAGATCTTTATGTAAACCCCTATTTCTTGTGATCAGCCGCTGCAGAGACTGGCAGTGGAGACTATGATTCTTGTTTTAATACATTGAAAGTAAATGAAAGAAGATCAAGTGCACTGTCTATACTTGTGGTATTTAATATCATCTAACATTTTATTGAGCCATACATTTGAATTCAAACCTATCATGAATATGCAAGTAGGAGGCTGGAGCTAACCTTACGAGCCTAGAGAAAGGAAGACTTAGTAAAAAGCGTTGCTGTCTTTTCTGTAATGGTATTCCTTACCACCTTATGGTTCACAGATAAAATCCTTTTCATCTAGAAAAAAAAGTTCTGGCTCTGGAGCCAGACTGACCTAGGTTACAATTCTACTTTCACAATTTCCTGAATTGACATTGCTTGTCCCAGCGCAGTAATGTCCATGCTATAACCCCCCAAAACCCTTCTTTCCCCCCGAACTCAAAAACTCAGGGAGTCTCCCCCAGCACATATATATACACAATTTTGTAAGTCTGAAATTGAGGTGTACTTACAAGAATAAACTGAGTGAGGGGCACCTGGGTGGCTCAGTGGGTTAAGCTTCTGCCTTCGGCTCAGGTCATGACCCCAGGGTCCTGGCATCGAGCCCCACGTTGGGCTCCCTGCTCAGTGGGAAGCCTGTTTCTTCCTCTCCCACTCTTCCCTCTCTTAATGTCTCTCTCTCTCTCTCTCTCTCTCTCTCTGTCAAATAAATAAATAAATTCTTTTAAAAATATAATAGGGTCTTTAGATCTTATAAACTAGAGAAAAAAAAAAAGAATAAACTGAGTGAGATGCTAATTCTTGGTTTATGACAAAGTGGTCCTTTCTGACTCACCAGTGGGAAGGAATGAACTTCCTAAATTCATAGCCTTCATCTGCCTGACAGTAAAAAGGCACGGCTGACATAGCTTTGGTGATACTCTGGTTGCCTTTCCTTGTTCCCCTTAACAAGAGGCTGACACAGCTTTCCCACGTATCCATCGTGCAGATATGATTACTGCAGAACCTTCCTCTGAATCTCAAAGTGGAAATTGGATGATGAGAGTGCACAAATTACACAGTCCAGGTTTTTGCCTTCAGCAAGCTCCATGCCCCAATCTTACCATTTCTCCTCTCAAGGTGCTGCTTAAGGTTTGAATTTCATTTGCCATTTAGGACAGGTTGTTTTAAATTGGCTTGCCTAACTGTGCTTCTTTTAGTAACTCTTACAGTGTTTGTTAAGACTTCTTAGAGGAGGGGTGCCTGGGTGGCTCAGTGGGTTGAGTCTCTGCCTTCGGCTCAGGTCATGGTCTCAGGGTCCTGGGATCGAGCCCCATTCCAGGCTCTCTGCTCGGCTGGGAGCCTGCTTCCCCCTCTCTCTCTGCCTGCCTCTCTGCCTACTTGGGATCTCTCTCTCTCTCTCTGTCAAATAAATGAATAGAATCTTAGAGGAGCCTAGGTGCATAAGCCAACAGCAACTGCTGGCGTTCGTTCCTTCCCGACATCACTGTGGCCGTGGCCGCCATTAATGGACATTCAGGTCAGAGGGACAGTCCTTCTTTTCGTGTGTCTTCACCTCGCATGTGACTATCTGGACTTTTTCCCATTTTACTTAGATGGTAAGAATACAAGCCTGAATCATAAGTGGGTAATTTTTTTTCTTAGCTCTCTACCATTCAGAGGTTTCATCCCTTACCCCCCTGTATCGTGTACAATGCTAGTGACGCAAGTAACAGAACACACCCAAACACATACACGTCACATGTTAAGGACCCTTTAATTGACTATTTACAGCCCATATGCTTCTAAAATGATTTTCACTTTGTACTAAGGGCCTAATTTGTCAATGTGTTATCTTCTATATATTATAAAACACTGAAAAAGGGAAATACCCATCAAAGATGAATTTTTGGGCTTCTGTAGATGGGGACCTTCACAGTGCTGCCATTAAACCACACTGTATGGACAATTACTTTTATTAAGCCTGATTTCTGCTGGTTTGCCTTGCTCTTATGATGGAATAATCCTGAAATATTTCACAGGAATTATTGGAGAACAGACTGTATTGGCCATTGATACCTACAACTGTACACATGTGGCTACTGAGCATTTGATGGGAGTAGTCTGAATTGAAATGTGCTCTAAGTATAAAATACACACTGGATCTCAAAGACTTAAAAAAGAACCTAAAATATCTCATGAATAATTTTTATATTGATTATTTATTGAACTGACATTTTAGATATATTGGGTTAGATAAAATGTATTGTTAAAAATTCCAGCTGTTTCTTCTTCTTTTTTTAAAAAAGATTTTATTTATTTATTTGAGGGATAGACTGAACAAGAGAGAGAGCACACAAGCAGAGGCAGAGAGGCAAAGGGAGAAGCAGATTTCCCTGCTGAGCAGGGAGCCCAACATGGGGCTCGATCCCAGGACTCTGGGATCACAACTTGAGCTGAAGACAGATGCTTAACTGACTGAGCCACCCAGGCGCCCCTCCTCTTCCTTTTTAACCATTGCTATTGGAAAATTTTAAACTACATATGTGGCTATTAATAATTTCTATTTAATAGGACTGATCTATAGGGTTAAAGATCTTCTAACGCAGCCCTTTCATTTTAGAGATAAGAAAACCATATAGAATTCAGAAGACTTAAGTCACTTGCTTTCTACCACATAGTATATAAGTAGAGCAGTAAAGTTTGAGACCAGAAATTCCTCTCAAATGTTAAGACCAGTGCCCTTCTCAGTAACACCAGTTTTTTGTGACTCTGATACTTTCATTATAAGAGGAAATGTCTACCCTTCAGAGTTCTTCAGTCCTTTAGTTAGAGCAAAGATTCTTTGTATAGTGAAAGTTAAAATTTCTTTTAGTTTGTTTTATGACTTTGAAATTTTAGTCACTAGCTTGTTCTTAAAATGGTGGTAGTTTTCCCTATGAAAACTCTTACAAAGAGACACTTATGGCATTGGAAATATTTTAAAAATAGACCCAGTACAGGCACCTGGGTGGCTCAGTTGGTTGCACGACTGCCTTCAGCTCAGGTCATGATCCCGGACTTCCAGGATCGAGTCCCACATCGGGCTTCCAGCTCCTTGGGAAGTCTGCTTCTCCCTCTGACCTTCTCCCCTCTCATGCTCTCTCTCACTCATTCCCTCTCAAATAAATAAATAAAATCTTAAAAAAAAAATAGATCCAGTAAACACCACTAAAGTTTTCAGTCTCATTGCACTCTTATAAAATATGTCATAAATTTCAAATCTTCATTGGTTATTCTCAAGTCACACTGTCATGATAGCATATAACCTGGAAATGATGCTAGGCAAAGTAAGGCCTCCTGGCTATATATTTCCTTGGTAAATTGCTAGGCAACTAGTCATTTTCTCTTTCTAAGCTTTAACACTATCAGTGTTGGTATTGTAAGAACAGCATTTGTTTGAGCTAAAAAATTGCCCATGTGTGGAAAAGTCATTCAGAGTTCAGTTTTTAAGAGCAGGATACTGTTCTGTGGTATACAAACTGTGACCTTAGTCCAGCTATTTTAATATCTCCGTGTCTCATTTTCCTTGTCTATAAATTAAGGATAATACCACTTATCTGTAAGGTCATTGTACACATTTGAATGACATAAATGTAAAGCAAATATAGATGGTTTACTATTCCATAATGTCTCATAGTATCAATTTTGTCTTAGTACAAAGAAAAAATAAAAGAGCAAATATTTGCTCTTACCTTTAAAATATTTTTAGCCTCTTTCCATCCTCTCTTTCCCAGAAATCCTCTACTATTGAAGTAAAAGTTCTTGGTCAAGTCTGGTTGTAAGAACATCTTGTTTTCCATATAAAAATTCTTGGTCATTATCTGAGAGCTATCTCAATCCTTAACAATACTTGTAACTGGACATACTCATTATAATAAACATAATATCCATTAAAATATCACATTTATGAAATAAAATATAAAAAGATGAGACTGTTAAAAAGCTCACCTAATACTAGTATTAATTTTCCAATTGCATCAAAAAGAATAAAATACCCAGGAATAAGTTTAACTAAGGAAGCATCATGTTCCCTGATTTCAAACTATACTACAAAGTTACAGTAGTCAAAATAGTTTGTTATTGACTTAAAAACAGACACATAGCTCAATGGATCACAACAGACAGCCCAGAAATAAACCCATGCATATGTGGTCAGTTAGTTTATGACAAAAGAACCAAGATATACAGTGGGGAAGGACAGTCTCTTCAATAAATGGCACGGGGAAAATGGGACAGCCACATGCAAAAGAATGAAGTTCAACCACCATCTTATACTAAAAGCAAAAAATCAACTCAGAATGGATAAAAACTTGAATGTAAGACCTGAAACCATAAAACTTATTTTTTTAATTATGTAAGTCACTGTACAGTAAGTACATCATTAGTTTTTGATGTGGTGTTCCAAGATTGTTTGTGTATAACACCCAGTGCTCCAAGCAATACATGCCCTCCTTAATTCCCATCACCAAGCTCACTCATCCCTTTCACTCCGCTCCCTTCTAAAACCCTCAGTTTGTTTCCTGGGGTCCCTAGTCCCCACTCCGATGCCCTCTCCCTTCATTTTTCCCTTTTTCTCCTAATGACCTCCATGCTATTCCTTATGTTCCACACATAAGTGAAACTGTATAATTGACTTTCTCTGCTAGATTTATTTCACTTAGCATAATCTCCTCCAGTCCCATCCATGTTGATGCAAAAGCCGGGTATTTATCCTTTCTGATGACTAATATTCTATTGTATTTTTTGGACCACATCTTTTGAGGTACCACCTTACACCAGTTAGAATGGCAAAAACTGACAAGGCAAGAAACAACAAATGTTGAAACCATAAAACTTCTAAAAGAAAACACAGGCAGTAAGCTCCTTGACATTGGTTTTGGCAATGGCTTTTTGGGTATGACACCAAAAGCATAAGCAACAAAAGCAAAAAATATATGATGGGACTGTATTACACAAGCTTCTGCACAGCAAAGAGAAAAATCAACAAAATGAAACGGCAACTTATGGCACGGGAGAAAATATTTGCAAACCATATATCTGATCAGGGGTTAATAACCAAAATGTATACAACTCCTACAACTTAATAGTGAGCCCTCCCCAAAAATCCCATTAAAATATAGGCAGGAAAAATTTTTAATTAAAAAATAGCCAGAAGAGGGGCACCTGGGTGGCTCAGTGGGTTAAGGCCTCTGCTTTCAGCTCAGGTCATGATCCCAGGGTCCTGGGATTGAGCCCCACATAGGGCGCTCTGCTCTGCAGAGAGCCTGCTTCTTCCTCTCTCTCCCTGCCTGCCTCTCTTGCCTACTTGTGGTCTCTGTCTGTCAAATAAATAAATAAAATCTAAAAAAAAAAAATAGCCAGAAGATCTGAATAGACGTTTTTCCAAGAAGACCTACAGATTGCCAACAGATATATGAAAATGTGCTCAACATCACTAATCATCAAGAAAGTGCACATTAAAGCCACAATGAGCTATCTTTTCACACCGGTCAGAATGGCTATTATGAAAAAAAAAATAGCAAGTGTTGGCAAGGATGTGGAGAAAAGTGATCTCTTGTGCACTGTTGGTACAAATGTAAAGTGGTGCAGCCACTATGGAAAACAATATGGAGGCTTCTCAAAAAATAAAAATAGAACTACCCTATGATCCAGCAATTCTACTTACAGGTACTTAACTGAAGGAAAAGGAAACACTAACTAGAAAAGGTAAATGCATCCCCATGTTCATTGATGATTATTTGTAGTAACCAAGTAACATGCAACCTAAGTGTCCATCAATGGATGAATGCATAAAGTGTGTGTGTGTGTGTGTGTGAGAGAGAGAGATTCAGCCTTAAAAAAGAATGAAATTTTGCCATTTGTAAATGGATTTGAAGGACATTATGCTAAGTGAAATAGGTCAGAGAAGGACAGATATCATGTGATCTCACTTATAATGTGGATTCTAAAAAAGAAAAAAAATGAGGCTCTTTCAATTGGCTTTTCTAAATCATGATGAAATTTTTATTATCTTTGGTTATGCTTTGGCAACTGTACCAGATACCATACTATTGAATTGTATTTTAAAACTTGAAGTCTATTCAGTTTTATTATTGAAATAAAAAGTTTTCAGTAATAATTGTTCCAGATTTCAAACATTTTTAACTTGACTTAAAATAAGTATGGCAGTTGAGTCACATAAGTTTACTTTAAAAGGTTTTCACTTTAAAAAAATATTTGATCATATGTGCAGTCAGAATTCATTTCTTGTTCCCCTTCTTGCCCACCACCCATCCCATTTCTTCTCATTGCCTGATTTTCCTTCTTTATAACACTTCCCAGTTGTTTTCTTAGGGTCTTGTCAAATTTTCTCTGTGTATTATAATCCTGACCAAAGCAGCCCTGTGACTATTTATTCTGCACTCTGTCTACTCCCAAGCATTGTGCCAGACACACCACAGAGAATATATTTTTTAAATAGATGAATACAGTTGACCTTCTGATTTCTAATTCATTTCTTTCCTCTGTATTATACTGTCTTAGCCATTTTTACAATTAGGATTCACATTTTTTAACTACAAAAATGAAGGTCACTACTTATACCCATATGGCTGAATTTCTTAAAGCCATTTGGTTTCTTTATATGTACTTTCAAAATTCTTAAAATATTTTTAGTAGACAGTCATCTTTTGATGTATTTGAGCCAATATGAATTAAGCCCATGAGGAATTTTTTAAAACTTATTACTAAATGAGGAAAATAATTCTTGAAAGTTTGAGATACCACTGGAACCTCATTTGAGCCAGTTATATGTTATCTGGCATATCGTTTTTTAAATTATAATTTTTAACACTTTTTTAAGATTTTATTTATTTGACAGAGAAAGAGTATGTGGGGCTTGATCCTAGTACTTTGGAATCATGACCCAAGCCGAAGGCAGCTGCTTAACCAGCTGAGCCACCCAGGCGCCCCTTAACATTTGTTAACATTAATTGACTAAATTCTTGAAGCCTCTTTCAACTAGTCCTTTATTTTTTCACAGTAACTTTAACTAAATTTAACAGACCCTGCTATGCTACTAAATGTATCAAAATACACCTTATGGTCATTCTGCATTTTATTTGCCATCTCAACATAAAGGGACATTCAATTAATGTTTTCAAAAAGAGACAACAAAGAGACAACATTTTAGCAATTTTTAATGCATTCCAGTGCCTTTGGTAATGGAGTTGAAGTTACACAACTATGTGGTTTCGCTGCAGGAAGTCTCCAGTTCCTAACATCACCAGTTGGTCTGATGTCTAAAATGTTCACAATTTGGTTAAAATGCTCAGTACCAAATGTATGACTTCCACCAAGGAAGGTAGAGTCAAATGACACATCAGGTGGTCTCAAAATGACAATAGAGGATATGCTGAATCAAGCTTACTGTTACTGCCATGCTTGTTAAAAGTTATTTCTCTGAGCATTATTAAGAGAAAAGGAGGAATTTATAAAATCTTGACTGAAATAGTGCCTGGATCCATAGCACTTGGGTTTGGAAGCCAGGAAATCATTATAAAAATTGTAATTGGCTCTTTTTTTATTTAGTCATCAAACTTAACAGAAAAGACAACTAGAAAGTCAGGTCTACTTTTAGAATTGTTAGGTCAATTTTCAGTTATTTCTGAAGGAAAGATTTTTTTAAAAGATATATATATACTGTGGAAATTCTGTCATACTTTACTGCCAGCTTTATTAAAACTGCTTTCTCAGTTTGCAAAGATAATGATTTCTCTTGTCATTTGAAAAGCTCTCTATGTGAAATTCCATTTTTTATTATTTTCTATTTTATTTCTATTATTTATTTATTATTAGCTAACATATATGTGAAATTCTTATAGTACTATTAGTCTACCTGTTATTTAAGTTATGATTAGATGTTATAACACTTGAATTTCTTAGGATGATACTGAATATGGTAGACACTTAACATTCTCAAATTTCATGATAGCTGGCAAGGAAAAAGAACTAACATTTACTGAGTACTTACTATGTTTCACGAATTATATTAAGGAGCCCTTACCAGTGTTATTTCATTCATTCATCACAACATCTTACTGAATAGGTTCACTCATTCCTATTTTACAGATGAGAAAATAGGGGCACATGAGGATTAAGTCCCCAAGGTACAGAATATAAGGTAACTTTTCCAAGACAGCATAGTTGGGGAGCCCTTAACCTGTATTTCCATATTGTCATTTCTACATGTTCAGCATGGTTCACTGCAAAAGCATTTGTGGGGGTAAACATAGAGAAGTTCATCCAGAACAAAATTAAGGAGCATGGCCAAGAGGAAGAAAACAAGCCAAGGACTATGTTCCCAATGGATTATTGGAGGTCTTGTAAAGGAAGGATAGAGTTAATATGATTTCATTACTCAAGCCCACAACATTCATTCATTCAGCAGTATTTATTGTCTATCATGTGCCAGATACCCTGCTGCCACACATAAAATTAATTGGACAGGGACTTTGCCTCGTGGAGCTTACATTTTAGTAGGAGCGACAGACCAAAAAAAAACTAATCTAAAATAAAAATAGGCAAAGAAATTATGATGTCAGGCCATGGTAAGTATAGTGAAGGGTATAACCCATAGAGTTAGAGAACAAGTCCTTGGCGGAGAGAGGAGCAACTAAAACAGGGTGGACAGAGCAGGCTTCTGCATGGAACTGATATTTAAGATGAGACTTAAAGAATTATTAGCAAGATGTGCTGAGGGCGAAGCAAGGAGAGATCTGAGGAGCAAAGACAGATTATTTCACATTCAGATTGGAAAACATTAAAAAGCCTGACAAACCCCAAGTTTTGGTGGTACTGTGCAGAAAGAGTCCTCACACCCTCTTTAAGTCTAAACAACTACTCTAGGGAGCAATTTGATAATATCTAGTAAATTTGAAAACAATTTTGTACATATACTCTGGGGCAGTTATTCTTAAAAGAAGTTTTAAAAACAACGTACCCCTTCTTACACATTTTTAAGAGGTCATAAAAACTTTCTATCATGACTTAAATTGTTGCAAAGGATGGAATTTCCCACATACTGCAAATATTGACATTTAAACATAAAACAATTACATCATTCTTTCAAATTTATCCAGTGAAATTGAGATCCCATAACAATTTGGTACATGACATCACCCATTTAAAAAATACATGAACAAGCTCTTTAATAATCAGAAATTTCACATCATTCCTTTTTCTACATGAACTCAGATTTCCATCCACTTCCCCCAAAGAATTTTATCCTTTATCTTGAAAGTCTTTTATTGATCACTCTACCTTATTTCCTGGCAGCAAAATTATTTTTTAAAATATATTTACTTTGTGGGGCGCCTGGGTTGCTCAATTAAGTGTCTGCCTTTGGCTCAGGTCATGATCCCAGGGTCCTGGGGTCGAGCCCCACATCAGGCTCCCTGCTTGGCGGGAAGCCTGCTTCTCCCTCTCCCATTCCCCCCGCTTATGTTCCCTCTTGCTGTGTCTCTCTGTCAAATAAATAAATAAAATCTTTAAATATTATATAGATGTAGATAGATATCTTTACTATGACCCTAAGGCCAAGTGTTAGAAAATGTCTTCTGAATTGTTTTGTTAGTATATAATCAAAACTATACATAATTTATGTAATAGACTTTAAGAGTTTATTTTTTAGAAGGAAAAAATAAATATGTGGAACAGCTTGTTTCTTTTAATTACTTCATGCAACTGAAGATGACTGTTACTAGAATGAAGCTAACAGTAAAATGAGAAGATAGGGCTGGTTGGGGGCTTACAAAGGTGCATTAGTGTTTAAGTACATTATATCGAGTAGAATCTGTAATATTCCTTGCAAACTCATCTAAATATAAATAGGTTAAATGAACTTTAAAATGAATATAGATGTATGCTATTTAAAAATATCTGGGCAAAAGAATGAAAATATTTGAGTCTGATTAAGTGATTGAGAAAATAAACACTATGACCGATGCATATTCCTTTCACTTGAAGATGTATCTTCAATCTGTTGGAAGTAATGCTGAACTTTTCAACACTCATCTACTTTTTGTCTCAACAGATTTGCCAATTCTGAATATTTTACATAAATAATATGTGTTATTTTGTGGTTTCTTTCACTCAGCATATTCTTTTCAAGAGTCATCTGTGTTGAGGCACATATCAATACTTCATTCCTTTTTACTCCTTTAATTGTTGGATAATAGTCCATTATGTGAATATACCACTTTTGTTTAGCTGTTCACCAGTTGATGGACATTTTGGGTTGTTTCTACCTTTTGGCTATTGTGAATAATGCTGCTATATACATTCATGTACAATTTTTTTAAATACCTGTTTTTAATTTTTCTTAGTATATACTGATGAGTGATATTAGTGGGTATCATAACTCTGTTGAACTGTTTGAGAAACTAGCCATTTTCCACATCATCTTGGTGGTGCCACATCTTACATTCTCACTAGCAGTTTGTAATGGATCTAGTTTCCCTACATCCAAGCTAGCAATTGTTATTATCTAATTTTTTATTTTACCCATCCTCCTGGGTACAGAGAATCTCACTGTGTGGTATCTTATGGTTTTGATTTGCATTTTCTTCATGACTAATGAGGTCAAGCACCTTTTCATATGCCTACTGACCATTCATATATCTACTTTGGAGAAATATCTATTAACATCTTTTGCCTGTTCTGTAAATGGGTTGTCCTTTTATTGTTGAATTGTTTTTTTTTTAATATATTCTAGATGCAAGTCCCTGATTAGATATTTGATTTGCACATATTTTCTCCCATTCTGCTGATGGCATTTTCATGTTTGGCATAGCATCTATTGAAGCATAGAAGTTTGTAATTCTGATATGGTCTAATCTATCTACTTTTTTTTTCTTTTATTACTTGTGCTTTGGCGTCATAGCTAAGAAACTATTGCCAAATGTGAGGCCATGAAGAGTTAACTCGACATTTTCTTGCTTAAGAAATAAACAGTTTAGCTTATTTCAGACTTCGGTTCATTTTAAATTCATTTTGTATATAGTCTCATATAAATTTCCTTTTGTATGTGACTGTCCAGTTGTCCTAGCACCATTTGTAAAAAAGACTGTTCTTTCCTCCATTGAATGCTCTTGGCACTTTGTCAAAAATCAGTTGACCATAGACACACTGAAACAACAGCCTCACCTGTACAACTAACTCTGGAAATGACCTGAAGATTGGTGGAACAGACTTTGCACAGCCAGTTATAGAGAAGAGACTGCATCAGATACATGGCTGGGAGAAACTGATATTAATACAATAATAGTAGGGGACTTTAACTCCCCATTTATGTCAATGAATACATTATCCAGAGAGAAAATAAGGGAACAGTGGCTTTGAATGACACACTAAATCAGATGGATCTAACAGATGTATACGGAACATTCCCTCCAAACACAGCAGAATACATGTTCTTTTCAAGTGCACATGGTATATTATTTAGGATAGATCACATGTCAGCCCAAAAAACAAGTCTCAAAAAATTTAAAAGGACTGAAATCTTATCATGCATCTCTTCTACCCACAACTGTTGAAACTAGACATCAATTATAAGAAAACTGGAAAAAAATAAACACATGCAGGCTAAACAACATACTACTAAATAACCAGTGGATCAATGAAGAGATCGAAGAGAAAAATAAAAAAAAAAACACATGGAGACAAATGAAAATGAAAGCACAAAGATCCAAAATCTTTGGGACACAGCAAAAGCAGGTCTAAGAGGAAAGTTTATTGCAATAAAGGTGTATCTCAAGAGATTAGATTGTTCACTTGAGATTTTTCTTAACAACTAAAGGAACTAGAAAAAGAAGAACAAACAAAACCCAAAGCTACTAATAATAAGGGAATAATAAAGATTATCATGGACATGTGTGAAATAGAGACTTAAATAATAGGAAAGATCAGTGAAACCAAGAGATGATTCTTTGAATAGATCCACAAAATGGATAAACCTTTAGCCAGTCTCATCAAGGAAAAAGAGGACTCAAATCAGAAATGAAGGAGGGAAAATAACAACTGACACCACAGAAATACAAAAGATTATGAGAGAATGTTATAAAAAATTATATGCCAACAAATTTGACAACCTAGAAGAAATGGAGAAATTCTGAGGAACATACAATCTTCCAAAACTGAATCAGGAAGAAACAGAAAATCTGAACAAACTGATTACTGATTCAATTTCATTACTAGTAAGTAATCAAAAAAACTCCCAACAAAAATCCAAGACCAGATCGCTTCACAAGGGGATTTCTACCAAATATTAAAAGAAGAGTTAATACCTATTCTTCTCAAACTATTCCAAAAACTAGAAGAGGAAAGGAAGCTTCCAAATTCATTTCTGTGAGGCCAGCATTATCCCTAATACCAAACCAGACAAAGACACAGGCCAATATCTTTGATGAACATAAATGTGAAAATCCTAAACAAAATATTAACAAATGAAATTCAACAATATGTTAAAAGGATCATTCACCACAATCAAATGGAATTTATTCCAGGGATGCAAGGGTGGTTTGTATTTGCAAATCAATCATTATGATACATCACATGACCAAGGGGAAGGATAAAAACCATATGATCATTTCAATAGATGCAGAAAAAGCATTTGATTAAAATATAACACCCACCAATGATTAAAAACTCTCAACAAAATCAGTTTATAGTAAACATACCTCAACATAAGAAAGATTATTTATGACAGACCCACAGCTGACATCATACTCAGTGGTGAAAACTGAGAGCTAAGATCAGGAACAAAGCAAGAATGTTCACTCTTACCACTTTTATTCAACATAGCACTGGAAGTCCTAGCCATGACAGTCAGCCAAGAAAAAGGGAAAAATGACATCTGAATTGGTAAGGAAGAAGTGAAATACTCACTATTTGCAGATGACATGATACCATATATAGAAAACCCTAAAGATGCCACCAAAACACTACTGGAACTGAGAATTGAATTCAGTAAAGTTGCAAGATACAAAATCAATATACAAAAATCAGTTGCACTGGTTACACTAATGATGAAGTAGCAAAAAGAGAAATTAGGAAAACAATCCTATGTACAACTGCACCAAAAAGAATAAAATACCTAGAAATTTAAATGTATTGATGTAGGAACATTAGGAGGCAAGAATATACAATGGGGAATATACAGTCTCTTCAGTAAATGGTGCTGGGAAAATTAGCTACATGCAAAGGAATGAAACTGGACTACTTTCTTAAACCATGCACAAGTATTGTGATGAGCACTGGGTGTTATACACAACTAATGAATCATTGAACACTACATCAAAAACTCATTATGTACTATATGTTGGCTATAACTGAACATAATAATAATAAAATAACTCAAAATGGATTGAAGACTTAAATGTGACCTGAAACCATAAAACTCCTAATAGAAAGCATAGGTGATAATCTCTTAGACATCAGCCTCAACAACATATTTATGGATAGGTCTTCTCAGGCAATGGAAACAAAAGCAAAAATAAACTATAGGAACTACACCAAAATAAAAACTTTTGCACAGCAAAGGAAACCATCAACAAAACAAAAAAGCAGCCTAGTGAATGGGAGAAGATATTTGCAAATGATATATCTGACAAAGGGCTAAAACCAAAATATATAAAGAACTTCTATAACTCAACACCAGAAAGAAAGAAAAAAAGAAAGAAAGAAAGACAAACAAGCACTCTCATTAAAAAGTGGGTAGAGGAAGGATGTCTGGGTAGCTCAGTTGGCTAAGCATCAGACTTAGGCTCAGGTTGTGATCTCAGGGTCCTGTTCTTATGCTGCTAAGATAGAGCTCTGTGCTGGAGCCTACTCAAGATTCTCTCTCTCTCTCTCTCTCTCTCTCCCCCTCCCCCTCCCCCACACACCACATGTATTCTTGCACTTGCTCTCTTTCTCTCTTTCTCGCAAAAGAAAACAAAGTGGGCAGCAGAGGACCTGAATAGACATTTTTCCACAGAAGACATATAGATAGCTCACAAACACATGAAAAGATGTACAGCATCACTAATCATCAGGGAAGTGGAAATCAAAACCACAGTTAGCTATCACCTGACCCCTGTCAGAATGGCTAGAATCAAAAAGACTAGAAATAACAAGTGTTGGCCAAGATGTGGAGAAAAAAGAACTCTTGTGCACTGTTGTGGGAATGTCAATTAGTGCAGCCATTATGGAAAACAGTTTGGAGTTTCCTCTAAAAATTAATAATGGGGTTATCATATGATTCAGTATTTCCACTATTGGGTATTTTACCCAAATAAAGTAAAAACACTAATTTGAAAAGATATATGCATCTCTGTGTTTACCGCAGCATTATTTACAATAGCCATCATATCAAAGCAACCTAATTGTCCACCAATAAATGAATGCATAAAGATGTTGGCTGTGTGTGTGTGAGAGAGAGAGAGAGAGAGAAATCTTGCCATTTTCAACAATGTGGATGAACCTAGAGGGTATTATCCTAAGTGAAATAAATCAGAAAACAAAAATACCATACGATTTCCCTTATATGTGGAATCTAAATTTAAAAAAAAAAAAAAAAAAAACTTCCGGTTATGGACATTGGGGAAGGTATGTGCTATGGTGAGTGTTGTGAAGTGTGTAAACCTAGTGATTCACAGACCTGTACCCCTGGGGCTAATAATACATTATATGTTAATTTAAAAAATTTTAAAAAACAAAAATACTTCCTTTTGTCTTGAACTGATTTTCACATTTAAAATGTCTTTATCACATTGCTAAGAATTCTTTTTTGTTGTTGTTGGTTTAGTTTTTACTTTAATTCTAGTTAGTTACCATATAGTGTTACAGTAGTTTCAGGTGTATGATCTAGTGATTCAACAACTCCATACATCATCCTGTGCTCATCATGACAAGTGCGCTCCTTAATCCCCATCACCCTATTGCACCCATCCCCCCACTCCACCCTCCTCCTCTGGTAACCATCAGTTTGTTTTCTGTAGTTAAAAGTCTCTTGGTTTCTCTGTCCCTCTCTCCCTCCCTTTCCCTTTGGTCAAAAACAGACTCTTATGTACAGAAAACACACTGGTGGTTGCCTGAGGGGAGGTGAGGAGGGGTTGGGCAAGTAGAGATTAAGAGGTGCAGATTTCCAGTTATAAAATAAACAAGTCATAGAGATGAAAAGTACAACACAGGGAATATAGTCAATAATATTATAATAGTAAAGATGTGACAGATGAGGACTCCACTTGTTGTGGTGAGCGTGGAATAATTTCGAGAATTGGTGAATCAATAGGTTGTATACCTGAAATTAATATAATATTGTGTGTCAATTATACTTAAATAAAAAAATAAAAGGCACCTATAAAAGTAGTTCATCATAGACACATATGTTATTTCTGGACTTTTAATTCTATTCCATTGATATATGTCTGTCCTTATGCCATTACTACATATCTTAGTTACTGTTGCTTTGTAAGTTTTGAAATCAGAAAATGTAAGCCCTCCAACGTTGTTCTTTAATTTTAAAGATTTGGCAGTTCTGGGTATTTGGGAATTCCATATGAATTTTAGGACCAGCTTATTAATTTCTACAAAGAAATCAGCTGGGACTCTGATAGGAATTGCATTGATTCTATATATGAATTTTTAGAATACTGCCATCTTAATAATGTCATATTCTGATTCATGAACATGGAGTGTTTTTCCATTTAGATTTTTTTAAAATGTTAACAATGTTTTGTAGTTTTCAGAGTGTAAGTTTTAAATTTATTTCTAAATGTTTTACTGTTTGATGCTACTGTAAATGAACTGTTAATTTCATTTTTAGATTATGTATTGCACATGTATAGAAATACAAATATATTGATCTTGTATCCTTCAACCTTGCTGAACTTATGGGTTCTAATAGTATTTTAATGGATTTTTTAGTTTTTTTTCTACCTGTAGGTTCATGTCATTTACATATAGAGATAGCATCCAGATTAGAAAGAAATAAAACTACCTATTATTTATTTTAAAAATCTATTATTGATTCATTGCCTAATTACTCTGGCTAGAACATCTAATATGTTCAACAGAAGTGGCAAAAGTGGACATCCTTGTCTTGTTCCTAATCTTAGGGGGAAAGCATATGGTCCTTCATTGTGAAATATGTTTGCTTGGATTTTCTGAAGATGTCCTTCAATCAGGTTGAGAAAGTTCCCTTCCATTCCTAGTTGGGTGAGTGTTTTTCCATGAAAGTATACTCGATTTTTCAAAGAAAAATTTCTGGCCTGAGATAATCATATAGTTTTGTTATTCAATTGATGTGGTATTACGTTGATCAATTTTCCCTAAACTCATGTAAAGCATACTAGTGGCCAGTACAAAGTTCATGCTACAAAAAAAGCATAATATTATACATATATTGTCTGTTTTTTTACAAAAAAACTAATTTGGGGGGCTATAAGAAAGGAAACTGAAGGAACAGCATAAAATGAGGAAATTTTTATGCAAGTGAAAGTATTTTTGTTTTCCTCTCAGTGATTACCTGCTCTGAATTTTAAATTGTTTTCAAACTTGTGATTTGCTTTACTTTTTGTAGTTGGTGATCCAGATATTTTTTATAGCTTTTCAAGCAATCAGCATGAAATTTATATTTTGAACTGCATCACTTTAATCAATTTTTGTTTAGGTTTTAGTTCAAAGCAATTAAACAAATAGGAAGTAAAAAACACACAAGGCCTTTTAAAAATTAACTGTAGGCTTTGAGCATGAAACACCACTTTCATTTGTGTTCCTCTGGGCATAAATAGTGATGATGTACTTCCCCTTTTTTTCTACATTTAAGGGTCCACCCAGAAATTTGCAACTATATTGAGTCCCGGAAATGTTCTCATTCTCTTTTCTTGTCTGTGATATAATCTCTTAACATAGTTGGTTCAAGAAGCATGTTAAGTTGACCCAGATCATGTGTTTGAGCCTTTTAAGGCAAAATATCTTCTCTGTTTCCTGAGAACAGATTGCAGCCCCGGTCCAGGCACCTGGTGCCTTCTTGCCATTGCTTAGCAAGTGCCAGAGGCTAGGGGATGTGGGCAGTTGAATTCAGTCCATTCTTGTCACTGGACAGTGAACCCCAGAGGGCTTGTCTCAGGGAGTGTCATCATTATGTTGTCACTTTACTTTCTTACATTTAACTAGAATATATTTGGTTAAGGTAAAATTGTTACTTTACAAATATATTATTCAGGCATCACAACACTGCTTTTTAGGGGCTAAAAATGTGTAAATAGCCTGTAATTTCAGGGTGTCTATACTCCACATAGAATTAGCATATCCAGGTGGATATAAAAATGACAATGTGCAATGTTTTCCCCTTGTCTTTGGTTTTTGTTTTAAAAAAAAAGTTACCTTCCACATTACATGCGCTTTTCTTTGTTTTGAGAGAAAAAGTAGGATTAGTAGAAGACTTCTATAACCCTTTATGAAGGAGAAAATCCTTTGGAAAAAATTTGAAGCCTTTAGAAACAATGCATTTACAAGGTATGAAGTGAAGTTTCGGCAGATTGTCAGGTTTTCGGGGCAGCGTAGAATAGTGAATCAGTACAATCACAGAGTTAGACTCAATTCTTTGGGTTTCAGTGTTCCTCATGTGTTAATTGGAGGTGAAAGTGGTATGTATGTCATAAACAAAAAATTAAATGAGAGAACACAGGTAAAGAGCTTCGAGCAGTAACTGCCAAGTACATGCCCATTTACCAGTTAACCGATGTCTGTGGCAATAGACATAACTACACTGTTACAACCGTAAGACTGACTCAAAATAAAGTTGATAGAATTAGTAATACTAGCATAATTTACTAATTAGTATATATTAAAGCTCATCATCTTTATCCTTACTTCCATTCTCACAGGTAGACCATAAATTAGTTTCTTTAATGAATTCCCATCATCAACTCACCTACAAAGTAGGCATGGGAGAGAAAATAGAAGCTCTCAGACTCTGAGTGTAGCTTCCATACATTTAAGCACACTTTAGGAAATTATAGGCATTGGTTTTTAAACCACTTTGGCAGTTAAAGCAATAGCAATCAGGGATGCCTGGGTGGCTCAGTGGGTTAAAGCCTCTGCCTTCGGTCAGGTCATGGTCTCAGGGTCCTGGGATAGAGCATCGGGCTCTCTGCCCAGCGGGGAGCCTGCTTCCTCCCCTCTCTCTCTCTCTGCCTACTTGTGATCCCTGTCTGTCAAGTAAATAAATAAAATCTTTAAAAAAAAAAAAAAAAAAAGCAATAGCAATAGCAATCATTTCTAGAAGGCCAAAAGAAGATCTGTACTGGGTTCTGAAAATCAACTGCCTGGAAATACCAGACTTTTGAAAACTAGTGCTCAGACCACCATGTAAATGGCTGGATCCCAGAGAGTTGATTGCTGCTGCGGCTTCCTTCCATGAGGCCTTTCTGTTCCCTAGTTCAGCCATCATGCACACCACAGTGACCTATAGTGAAGTCACTGGTTGGCCAAAAGGGAACTGGGTGAGGCTCTTCCTTCTCCTATCCCATCTCCCATTTCTATCAGCAGGTTAATTTGTTTACACTCTGACTTCTGATAACCAGTCATTCCCACCTCCAGTGAATTCCTTTTTTGTTCTACACATGCATCTCTCTCAATTTCTTTTTACCAGATTTTACTGTTTACTCTGTCACCTTGCTATTTACGGGATTAAAATAAAAAAATCTTGAATCCAACTCTCCAGACTTCCTAGATATATTTCTAATGAAAATACCTGACAGTGCACCTAGGCCAACAGTCTTGAAAAGTACTCCAGAGTACCTTCTAGATTCTCTACCGAAGTTCAGGTCCTACAACTATATTTGGTTTCTTTTTTTTTTAGCACTGACAATCAAAATAATTTTAAAATGTTTAATCTGCCTTGTTGTTATTCTGATTTTAACATTAAAAATTTCCTTACATGTATTTACTGCAAATACATAGGCTTTTATCTCTATTGTGGACCCACTGGCCTGAGAAAATACATTCTAAGTTCTTAATAATTATAACTGTGGTTTTCTAGGCCATAACTTGATAGAAGATTGGCACCTACATAAATATATATATATAGAGAGAGAGAGAGAGACATATATATATAATTTATTTATATATATTTATATATTATTTGTATTATATATTTAAATTTATACATACATATATATCTATGTATCTATATATAGAGAGAGAAAATCTTTTTTAATCCAAAGTGTTTGTTTTTTATCATAATAAAGAGCAGTGTAAGTTAGGTCTTCTTCCATGACAGAAGTCCTTTTATGGAGTATCGCCTGAGTTATATGTTTCCTCTCAAGATATATAATTATCAGTTGATATTTTGTTTCTAAACTTATATATATTAATTTAAATGCTGTTTCTATTAGAACTTTTACTATGCAGAAGATTTGGGGTGTAAGTCTACTTGGAATTATGGTACTTTATAGCTGGATCACCTGGCACAACTATTTCATATTTTTAGGAGAATTAATTGAAACACAGAAAGCTCAAATGATTGGTGTAAGGTCACATGATTTAGATGGAGACCATAGTCACTGGGACTTGGATCTGGTGCTCTAAGTCTTGCAGATTAATTTTCAACTTAAAGTACAAGTAACAGTAGATATTCTGATAAATTAACTTCTTTCTCCCTAAAAACTTAAGAATCCTGAAAAAGGATGTTCCTAAGAATTGAATATCTATACTTAGCAATTATTCTATTGTTCTTTCCAAAGCACTTTCCAAGCACAGTGTATATTTTCCTTTTTTTTTTACTTTGCTGAGGCATTTAAAATTTTTTAATATTTTAACTTTAAATTTAAAAATTAAGATAGTGAATTTTAAATTTTCCTGTAAATTTGGACAGGATTGTGGCTTCTCAGTTTTAATTGATTCTTAGCATTATTCATTCCGTATTTTGCTGGGTAGGCTTCCCCCAAAAGCAGGTAATGACATCTTATACCCTTAAAATAACACACAAAAAGAATTACAGCATAGAGTTCCAGAGTGGGTGGAAGGTCTTAGAGATTATGGTGCTGCTTCAAACAGGATTGAAATACCATCAATTACACTCAAATTTTAATCCATAAAATATTAAGTTGGCAAGGCTTACTTTAATTATGATTTTTAAAGCTAAGCAAAGTGTGTATTATAAAAAGGTACATACAAACTTAATATACCTTAAAAAAATCACAATTCAAAATAAGCAGGAAACATATTTTATGTTTCCCCTCCCCTCACTTCCAGTTCTTGCTAATTTTTCTCTATGTAAATACTCTGTATTCCTATATTCACTGACTCTTTTTAGAATTATTTCTAATTTCCTACTTGTCGATTGTACTCTAGTTTAAAAATACTAAAAATAGCCAAAAGGTAGAAACAACCCAAATGTCTATTAACAGCTGAATGGATAAACAAAATATGGTATATATTTAGCTTCAAAAAGGAATGGAATTCTGATACATGATACAACATCCATGGTCTCCAAAAACATTATGTGAAGTGAAATAAGCCATTTACCTCATAGAAATAGAACCACACAATGTTTATCCTATAGTGACAGGATAAACATTGTGTGGTTCTATTTCTGTGAGGTACCTAGATAGGCAAACTGATAGAAAGTGTAATAGATAGAGGTTACCAGGGACGGGGGAAGGGAGGAATGGAGAGTTGTTTAATCCGTACAGAGTCTCTGCTTGGGATGATGGAAAAGTTCTAGAGATAGACAGTGGTAGTATCTGCACAACACTGCGAATGTACTTCATGCACTGAATTATACACTTAAAAATGGTTAAGATGATAAATTTTACAGTGTATATATTTTACCACAATAAAAAAATATTATCCTGAGTTAGCCATAAAATAATAGCACTCTCCTTTGGGCTCTGAGTATATACCTTCAAGGGATCTGCCTCTTAGCATTCTGAGTAGCCCCTTCATTCTCAGACTGGGGTGGAGAATACACAGCTGTATTTACTTTTCCATCCACATCAATTTTGAAATACAATTTTTTTTGCATGAGAGCCAAGGTCAAGTGACACAGCTCTCTACTCACCATTTTAGTTTGCCAAACATCGTTTTTCTAGTGGAGTGCTGGGTTAGGTGGTAATCTGAGTGGAATTCAATTAGTCTACCTGAGTAATTTCTGTACTCCATTTGGTATGATACATTTCCCTTCATTTCCATCTCTATATGATAATGTACTGTAGTATTTCCAAGTGTGTGGCCTATTCCACACATCATATTCAAATTACAAAGAAAATAAGGCTTTTCCTATCCAATATTTTCCAATTTCTTAACATTTTTTTGTGTGTCCTGAGATTAGAAAGATCTTTATATACAAGGTGACCATGAGATCCTACTGATAATTGTCTTTGAATTCTGGCTATGGACATGGCAATTCTATGTACATACTAAAAAGTATATATTTATGTCTTCACATAATTAAACTTATTATGTATATTATGTATATTGTAAACTTATGTATAATAAATACAAACTTTTCAGTGCAAATTAGGAACAGCAGAACAGATTAGCTTTCTGTCTTCAAACAATCTTAACATGACATAATTGCATTTTTATTATTTATAATATCTAAATGTTTGTTGTTAAAAATACATATTATACTTCGGTTATGAATTTGTTAAATGTTCATTCCATCAAAGCACATGCCCAAAAAAAAACCCCAGCATGTTTATTATTTAATATCTTTAGACTTACTTTCTTTTTGTGTTTCCTACTACTATAGTATGCTATTTGTTCCCATTCAGTCAATATCATATACGTTAGGTCTATTTATCTAATTATATAAAAAGGATAATCAAATGTTTCTCTTATCATCTCTAAAAATAGAGAGTATTCCATTTCCTTTCTTATTGTCTATGCAGACGGTTGAAGTGCTTTATTGTTTACAAAATGAAAATCCTTCATTTGAGTGAAATTAATATTTCAATTAATATTGAGATGTACGAGATTATTTTTCATTTTCCTTTGAAATTATCTGGAAGAAACATGATTGTGATGCATTTCATTCTAAAGGAATTGAATAGATATTTAAAATAACTAAAGCTGTATCAGTGGGAAGTTAAGTAGAATCCAGTGTGACTAATAAGGGATATCAAATTCTTCAGATCTGTGGTATACATAATAAGCTTAAAGAATTCATGTACAGAAGCCTAAGCTATTGTGTAGTGGCGGCTGTGATCGGGTGCTGTAGTTTTTAAGCTGTTACATATTGCATCCAGTTTACTATATTTAAGTAGCAAGATGCTTAGTTGCACGGATCCTTTGAACTCTATTTCTATAGTGGCATAATCTATAGTTTTGGACCTTCATTCTCTACTCCAGATGATGCTTGCCCATAGAGAAATTGCTAAGCCCACAAAACAAACAATTTCCCGTGACGACGGCCTTTACATTGAAGGAGGGAGCACTGGGTTGTAAATCAGGTGACCCGGAGTACACATCTCTGCCAATTAGTAGTGACGTGGCCTTAAACAGTCATTAAACTTTGAGCCTCAGAAGATGAGAATTGAAACAGTGTCTTCCCTATCAAATTTAACAGGTTGTGAGGCTCAAATGAAACAAAGTTTGTGAAACCCACAGATTTTATCAATTTCATAATTCAGTTAAATCATACCAGTAAGTTGTTTCGTAGAGTATTATAGCGTATTAAATTTTTTTTTTTAATTTTTTTTTTTAATTTATTTATTTGTCAGAGAGAGAGAGACCGAGCACAGGCAGACAGAGTGGCAGGCAGAGGCAGAGGGAGAAGCAGGCTCCCTGCTGAGCAAGGAGCCCGATGTGGGACTCGATCCCAGAAGGCTGGGATCATGACCTGAGCCGAAGGCAGCCACTTAACCAACTGAGCCACCCAGGCGTCCCTAGCGTATTAAATTTTAAAAACCATTAGTTTGTTTCAGTTTTAATTCCAAGATCATTTAACATCTGCATGACTCTGTTTTTGTTTGTTTGGTGTGGTTAATATGCCTCTCGTTTTGGTATAAATGGAGATGTGTGGGAAGTAGAAATTGGTGGGGTCATAATGTCCTAATAAAGGGCACTCCTTTCCTCATCTGCATCCTGCTAAAAGAGCCAGCAGGCAGAAAAACAAATGTCCACCTTTTGACTAATACAGCCTAGGCTGAAGGAGGCAGCTTCATGGAGTAGAGGAAATGGACTTCTGCACTCCCAGTAACCCATGTGCAGATCTGTGGGGAAAGTTGAAGTCAGCACAATGGACACTCTTAACTCAGATAACTTGTCTCCTCTGGTCCAAGTAGAGAGCAAAGAAAGAGAATTTCTCTAGGCCTCAGGACCTTGAATGGTTTAGTGTCCCTCATCTAGAAACATGGAACTATGGCCGTCGTCCACCAAGTGGGTAGCTCAGTCTACTTCCTTGGAGGAGGATTGGGGGGTATGGCAGACAGCCAAGGTGCCTAGAGAGAAATCCCTCTTAAAAGAAAGAGGTTTTCTCTTTAACAGAGGTGAACGGAAATTAAATAAGTGGAATGTACCCAGCCATCCCCTCTCCTACTCAGATCTCATCTCTGAGGCTTTCCCTCCACTTGGTGCTTAGCTAGTCCTGCCACCCTGTTGCTGGTCCTGTTCCCCACACCCCTGCCCTCAGGCATAGGCTCCATGGCAGCCCCTTCAGACTATACCAGAAAAACTGGTTCCTGGGAGAGAAGAGCTCTGTAAGGCAGGTTGATGCTCTAGATTGAATGTCTCCCCCCAAAATTCCTATGTTGAAACCTAATTCCCAAGGTGAGGGTATTAGGAGGTGGGATTTTGGGGAGGTGATTAGGTCATGAGGGTAGAGCCCTCATGAATGAGATTCGTGCCCTTGGAAAAGAGGTCCCAGAGAAAGCCCTGGACTCTTCTGCCATGTGATGTTTTAGGAGAAAGAGGGCAGTCTACAAACCAGGAAGCAGGCCCTCACCAGACACCGAATCTGCCAACACCTTGATCTTGGACTTTCCAGCCTTATGAACTATGAGAAATAGATTTTGTTTGTAAGCCACCCAATCTATAATATTTTGTTATAGCAGCCAGAGTGGACTAAGACAGTTGATTGGGCACAATTTGTAGTTAATAAGGTTAGCTTCTTCCTCTCTCTCAGTGAAAGGTGGATCTACGATAAAAATAGTTGCCACAGTCTCACATTATAGCAGAAACTTACTGAACTTCTGTTGGGAGACACTTTTGTGAAGTTGTTCATTTGGCAAGTCAAAAACAAGGCATCTCATTCATAAGGAAAGTAAACTAGTTTTAAGTTCTGAATTTAATACCTTCCATCGTTCATCATGTGGGAGATAATACAGTGAGCAAAATCTTGTTAGGAAAAAAAAAAAAACAGATGTGGAAATGCAACTTAACATAATTCCTGGCTTATTCTGAATAAATCTGAAGTTCATGAAGAAACTGAAATTATTTAGTCATTCAGTAAATATGTAAACAATCACCTATTATGAGCAGCATTGCTCCGATTGCCAGGGGGAATGGAGATGAAAGCTATCGTCCCTGGCTTTGAGCAGACCATGGTTTTATGAGAGTGACAGAGAATTCTAGTCCAGTATGATTTGTGCGGTGAGAGAGATATGCACAAGCTGTTGTAGGAATACCCAGGCAAGCACTTGGCCCAGGTTTGAGGAGTTACTTGGGAAGATCTTTCTGAAAGAGTCCTGGTGTGCATCCTGAAGGGCTAGTTGAAAAGGCAAGATGAAGGGAGAATAAGAAGAGAGAAAGACCAATGTCCTCATTAAGGCAGAAGTAATCCAATGAGCTAAAGCTCAGAGCTTAAGGGAGAGTTTGGCGTGATGGCGTAAATGATGATAGTAAATAGCTTGGTATGGATGAAAACGTTAGGGAATGGTAATATAAGAAGTCAGACGGGTAAGCCAGGCCAGATCATACCTTATGTGCTACAATATGGGGTTTGTTCTGTCCAAAGGCGTTGAGAAGCATTAAGCAAGGAAGAGCATGTGTGTTCGATAGGACCAGGGAGAGGGAGAATGTAGTGTAGTAAGGCCGTATGCAGGATACTCATGCAGCATTCATGACACAGGCTATGGGAGCTTGCATTAAGAGAAGAGACGGTGGGATTGATGAGAAATGATGGGACTTGGGGAGACATTAAAGACCTCAAAATCAGTAGGACTCAGTCATTTACTGGATAGGGGAAGCATCCAGGGAGAGAGAAGTCAAAGATAATCTAGGCATCTGTGTTTGGCAGTTATTCTACAAAAAATATTAGAAGAGCATTGGGTTGGGATAGAGCTGGGCAAAACTCGTCAGGTTCAGAACATGTTGAGCTCAGTTTTCCAAAAGAAGAGCTATCATAGGATTTGAACATGGGGGTCAGGAGCCCTAAGTGTAAGTCTAGGTTCGAGATGGGTGTGGACGTGTGCATGTGTACACACATGCGTGCTTCCACACACTTACCTACTTTCAGGGAGTGGAGGGATGGGGCAGTAGGAACCATGGATATGGATAAGCCCCTCCAAGGAATTGTGTTGAGATGAGGAAGAATAAAGGAACATAAATGAGACCCTGAAGACTATCATTTCAGAAATAGACAAAAGAATAATCAGCCAGGGGACACCTGGGTGGCTCAGTTGGTTAAGCGGCTGCCTTCGGCTCAGGTCATGATCCCAGCGTCCTGGGATCGAGTCCCACATCGGGCTCCTTGTTCACCAGGGAGCCTGCTTCTCCCTCTGCCTGCCACTCTGTCTGCCTGTGCTCGCTCGCTCTCTCTCCCTCTCTCTCTGACAAATAAATAAATTTTTAAAAATTAAAAAAAAAAAAAAGAATAATCAGACAGACAGAGGCAACACTAAGTGGCACAGAAGCCAGAAAATAAAAATTCAGGGTGACCAGTCTTAAGTGCTACAAAGAAGTCATATAAGGTTAGCACTTCAGAACGTCTTCTCAGTTAAGCACAATGTGATTATAAGTAACCTTGGACAAAAGCAGTGTCAGCACAGGGGCAGAGAGAAAAAGCAGATTGCAGTGGGTGAGGAGTGAAACAGACAGCGAGTGTCCAACAATCGTCTCAGCCTGGCTGTGAAATAAAGGAGAGAGATAATGTGGGCGTTCAGTGGGTAAGATGCCAGTGGGTGTGAAAGACCTCAGCCGAATTCTCTGTAAGTGGTGAATTGACTTTATAAAAGATCAGCAATTGGGAGCTACCTCCTAACAGACGAAGCCACGTCTTTGAAATGTAGGGACAACGGGATGGATGTGGATTGCTGGGGAGGGTTTCGATTTGGGTGGGAAGAGGGCAACTTGCCTGTGGTGGCAGGAGGGAAGCATGGAGTGGTAGAGATGCAGAGAAGTTTTTTGGGCGCGGTAAGTAGAAGAAATCCTCGCCTGACGATTCCTGTTTCCTCTGCAGAGTGGGATGCTAGCCCACCGGCTGGCAGCAAGGGGCCGGGTGGTGATGTAGGGCGAGAGGAGAGGAGAGCAGGGGTGAAATGTGTGCTGGCAAGAATGAGGGGGAAGGCCTATAGGACAATACAAGATTCCTGGATAGCTTAAGGTCAGAGATGATGAACTTCTATAAACTAACTTTTTAAAAATATTTTTTAAAAATCACTGGAATAGCCTTTTCTTATTTCCCAGACCAGTATTAAACAGGATCCCATGCTGAACATGCCGTTTCTTGCTGGTTCCTTTCCTAAAATGCTTCTCTTTCCTCTTTCCACTGCTCCCCCCACCCCCACCCCAGTTGGCTGTACAGAATATTTTCCGGCTTCAGTGAAGCCACTTTTCCAAGAATGCATGGAACAGATTACAGAAGCCAGTGCCAGCCTGCTTACTTCCCCCTCTTCACTTGCATAGGTTCAGCTGGAGTTCTGAAAAGAGGAAGTCAGGAGGATTTGGGGGGTTCTGTTTGTTTTTTAAAGAAAGATGGAAGAAGCAGGAAGCATAAGCAGGTGGAAATACTGGGGGTGGAGGGCTAGGGAAGAAAAGGGAACAAATACTGAAAAAAAAAAAAAAATCATGAGCCAAGTTGTAAATTGAAATGATGTCAGAAATCAGAAAGGAAAGGGAGCAAAGAAAATATCTACTTTCTAACCTGGCCTCTTAGTTTGCTACCCCAGAATATGGCATCCTCAAACTGGGAGGCCAGGCCATATGGGAAACAGGCTGACAGTGAATTCAACCTTCTTTCGTGCCTAATTTATCTGTATCAGTGGTCAGGTGTTCTGGGCTTTTGTTTGTTTCTTTGACCTAACCCCTCAATGTAAAAAATCAAGTCTGGGGTGCCTAGAATAACTCAGAAATAAGGGGACCCCATTCAAGTGCCACAAGTGAGCGCTTGTGTTATGCAGGTGTTAGGTTCTGGGTATGGAGGACTTGCAGAAAAGCAGCAAACAAAAGCAGCAAATTTCTTCCTAGGAAAAGGGGACTACTTTTTAGGACATGTATAGGTATAAGAGACCAGTCCCCTGGCTTTTATCAGCTAGCCAAACATGTATTAGCAGCTAGCCTCTTAGAAAAAATAAATAAATAAGGAGCCTGAGTACTGCCCTTAACTGTGCTGTTGCTTCTCTCACCTTCTAACCTCTTGTCCCCTGACGCTTCTGACTCAGACTTGCCCCCCAAACCACCCCCATCAAGACGCTGATGTAATGCAAGCAGATACCAGCTGAAGCCAGAATAGAATGGATAGTTATCTGGGGAGATAAAGTGACAGTGTTGCCTGCTCGGGCTATTGTTCAAAGGAACATGTCTTTTATTTATAGATGTTAGAATTTAAAGGCATAGACAGCTAGAGCTTGACATTACCTCTTCTTACTGTAGCTCGTTTCCTAGAAATAAGCTTTAGCCTATAGCTACCTTCTTTGCATGTAAATTGAATGTGTTAGATGTGTGTTTTATACCTGGTTTCATATTCTTCTAATAGGTTCTGTGACTGTTTTGGTTAAGGTTGGTTTCTAAATTTTAATGCTTCAATATTTTGCTTTTATTGGACACTGTTTTATCTCTGCTTATCTGAGGCACGGGTTGCCTTAAAAAGCAGGAGGTTTAAAAAGAGGCCAAATAGAGGTGATGTTCATATTAATAAAATATTCATATTTTAGTCAGGTAGGACTAAGGAGATGAAGGCTCCAAATTGTTAGCGGGTTTGCAAAATTGGCACCCCTTAATAGATTTCATGGTGGTTTGGGGGGCTTCTGTGCCAGGAAAAATGTAGTCTGTTCTCAACCTGCATTTCCTTGCTTTCAAATACCCAGGAGTGAGGTTCACAGGATGCCACTAACCTTCTGTTGCTCCAGGGAAGTGACTTCATTTTTCTAAGGCTTCACTGAAAAGTGTTATGTGCCTTGTATTCTTGGACTGTGTTTTCTTCTGAAGCTCTGAGAAGATTTTGCAGATTGAACCTCATGAATCTTTGCAGCCCCTCTGCAAGAAAGAGGGAATAGTGTCTGTAAGCCTTTCTGAATTACTTGAGACAAAGATCATAGAATGTGAGGAATACAAGATAAACCTAGCCATCCCATTTTTTTTAAAAGGTTAACTGATGAACAAGAAATAATTTTTATGCAGACATAAAAATAGGTGATTAACTGTACACTTTGCTGGAAATCTATCTTCTCCCCCAGATTTAAAAAAAAAAAAAATCTGACATGGCATACTGCTATTTAAACCATGTAAAGACAAACATTACTTTGAAAAAGAAGTATTAAAGCTAGCTTATACGAAGGAACTTACACTCAAGAACATTGTCGTAGCAGCCCTTCTGTCAACAGGATTAATCACAAAAATAACGAATATGCTTTATGAACGTAATATTTGAAGTAATTTTTTAAAATTTGGCTATTAACCATAAGGTTAATTGATTCTTTTCTTTGTGCTCCGTTGTGGTTAACATACTCATTCTTCTCTTTAAAGACCCATTTTATTATGCAAATGAAAAAAATTGAAAGACTGTGTGTGTAAGGGAGAGGGCTGCTTTTTTGCTGGGGAACTCGTGCACCTGTTTCGGCCCTCAGCCCCCACCTCTGCTTCCACAGGCTGCCAAGCTCGGCTGCGTGATCAGAGTAGCGGGTGTGGGGTCCTTGAATTTTGACTCACATGTTCTTTGTGACTTACTCTTGTTTTGCCTTAGAATTTACCCCCTTCCAGTTCTCAGCATGCCAGCGGCAGCTGCATCATGGCACTCACCCTGCTGCCAAGAGGGCAGGCAGCCTCCTTGGAGACAGGGATGTTGCACTCGGGCCAACTGTTAAGAGATAGATGTTGGAGCAATATGCCCAGCACAGCTGAAATTCAGAGCCTTCTAGGAGGCGTTTTGGTGGAACACTTTGTCCATGGTATTTTTAAGTTAATTTTGGGAAACTTTTTATTTTGGACAGTGTTCAAAACAAAGGTAGAAAGAATACTGTAGCATATGCCTGTGTACCTTCTACCTCTCCATTTCAACCGTGGTCAGCTTAGAGACCATCTTGTTTCACTGACCCCAGTGTTTCCTGTGGTTTATCCAGACTACTGGTAGATTCATTTCTGGGGATAAGTATTTCATAAATTACGGTTGCTTTTCTATCCTTCAATCTAAGATCTCTCACCTTAATGATTCTTTTTCAGTCCTTTCTTGCTAATGGTAAAAGATAGTAGAGTCTTTTTTCCTTCAAAAGTAAGCCAAGATATGCTATGTTGGCACCTATCCTATTTTGTAATACCGTCCCCTAAATTTTCAGGGCTTTGTTCATTCAGTTGCCCAGTCTATCTAAAGCTGTGGTGTGTGGGTCTTCACATGTGGAGCACTAAAGGTCACCAGGGGATTCTCGGTGTTACTACAGACTAACCATGTAACCTGGGACAATTTCCTTCACCTTTGTATGCTCCCATGCCTTCTTGTTTTTAACGTGGGACTGATACTGGTATACACCCCACAAAGCTGTGGTAGGACTTAAATGAGTGAGAACATTTAAATAGCTCAGACAGAGACTGGCACAAAAGAAGGGCCCAGTATATGCCATTGCTCCCGTCCTCCTTTTCCTTCTCGTGATTTTTTTTCCATCCCTCATCACTCATTTCACAGACTAGAGAAGTGAAGTAATACAGCAGTTTTATCAGGAGAACTTGAACAAGGAACCACATGTCTCTCTACTCCTTTATTATCCAAGACACAGTGGGCCAGAGAGTTAAACCTCAGAAATTAGGGGTTTCAAAAGCAAAGCAGTACGGGTAACACACCTTCTTGTTAGTGGGGAAGGTGAGATTTCAAGAATGCTTTTAAGAAAGGCGATATTTGGCCATTGATATTGGAGAACATTCTGTACACAAAGAGAAGAAAGTTCAAGCAGAGGATGCTACTAACAGATAAATATAGGGAACATTTGTGCATGAGATCAAGAGAGAAGGCAAGATATAAAAAAGGATAAGGGAAGATGATTTGATCCATCAGTGAATATCAGAAACAAAAGAGGGGCACCTGAGTGGCTCAGTCAGTTAGGCATCTGACTCTCTGTTTCGGCTTGGATCATGATCTCAGGGTCATGAGATCGAGCCCCGCATGGAGCCCTGCATCAAGCTGTACATTCAGCACAGAGTCTGCTTGGGATTCTCGATCTCTTCCCCTGCCCCTCCTCCCCGCGTGTATACTTTCTCACTCTCTCTCAAATAAATAAATAGAATCTTGAGAGAGAGATGGGTGAATCCTAAGCTTTATCTAAAGCCAAGTGGCATTGGCCATTCCTAAAATTGTAATTTAGTCACTCACTTTAACATGTGCTAAGCATTAGTCTACTTACTTATGAATATCGTTTCGTTAATCCTCATAGCAAGCCTGTGAAATAGGTACTATTATTGATCTCATTATGCAGCCAAGGAAACTGAGATATGGGGGAGTTAAATAACTTGCCCAAGACAATAAGCAGGAGACCCCAGGTTTGCACCTAAGCAGTGTGGCTCCAGAATCTGTCCTGTAAACACTCTGTTGTGCTGCTCCAAGGTAAACAAAGCCTCAGTGCGCAGGTCATCTTGAGGAAAGCAGCGATAGCTAGGTGATAGCCTCCAAAGAGGCTGGAACGGTGGCATCATTGCTCACTGATAACCTGTGCTCTCATCTGATCCAGGGATCCTTAGTATTTAAGTCTCACTCAGGTTTCAGGAGGCAAGTTCTATCCACTGCACATATGGATGTTTCTAATAAGCTTTGTCATAGCAGGGTATGGTTACATTGTTCTAGCTGCAGTCCTAAGAAAGTTCTCTGGTGTTTTATTTCCACATGAAGTTAAGATAACTCTTGCTAGGGATGTGTTTGGTTAATTCAAAGTCATTTACTAAACAGCTATTTCTTGAAGGCCTCTGTTCTAGGTGCTGGGGATGCCTTGTGAAGAGAGCAGTTCCTCTCCTACAGAATCTCCATGGAGTTTTCCTTTCTAGAGCTTCTCATTAGCATAACAACAGCTGTCATTTCTCTCAACTCACACGGCAAAAGAAAAATCTAGAGAAACCTCTCGACCCCACAGCGCTTTGCAGCCACTGGCCCATATATCTTTTTCCCATCTGTAGCACCATGTCTAGAAACATTGTCTGTTCTCATATTTGCCTTCACTTACCTTCCTCCCATCATTTTTTTAAATTTATTTATTTTAGAGAGAGTACATGTGCAAGCAGGGTGAGGGGCAGAGGGAGAGAAGCAGACTCCCCACTCAGTGTGGAGCCCGACACGGGACTCCATCCCATGACTCTGAGATCATGAGCTGAGCCCAAACAGAGTCGAAAGCCAAACTGAACAAGCCACCCAGGTGCCCCACCTCCCATCATCTTTTAAACACAGCACCAAGCAGACTTTCTCCTCGAGATATCCCCCAGCTCCAAACTCCTGTGAGATCCCCCTACCTACTAACAGCTCCACTTGGATGTCTATAAGGCACTTGGAACATCCAAAACATCTCATCTTCCTGCCACATGCACTTCCCACCGACACGCTTTTCCCATCCCTGTAAATGGAGAATGGAGACTCCATCCTTATTGCTCAAGCCAACGACTTTGGCTTCATCCTCGACTCTGCTCTTGCTCTTGCACCCCACATCCATACCATCAGCAAATCCTACTGGCTTTCTCCTTGGTTGATCCATAATCCAACCATTCTGTCTCACCCTTAGTATCACCACCTAACCCACACAGTCATTTCTCATTCCCAGCTGGTCTTCCGGCCTCCTTCCCTGGGCACAGTACCCTCCACCGTCTATAGTCAACACACCAACCAGAGAAATTCTTTTGATGTCAGTAAGAATTTATCTCCTCTACAACAATATGTTCTTCAAAAATTTTTTAAAGCTTACGTCAACAACATGGATGAATCTCATACATAAAATGTTAAGTGAAAGAAGCCAGAAAAGAGTTCATACTGCATTATGACTTCACTTAAAATACAAAATAACAGCACAGACTGTTAGAAATCAGGATGGTGACTGAGGAACAGGGAGCTGCTTGGGAATGAAAGAGCACCTGGTGGGCCTCTGGGAGAGCTGGTCACTTCTGTTTCTTGATCTGACAGCTGTTTGGTTGGTTAAAATTTTTTAAAAAAAATTTAGCAGGCTGTGCTCTTATGATGTACCCTTTTCTGTATGCATTTTCCATTTCAATAATAAGTTTTACAAAATTGCTGCTTCTTACACAGAAAACCATTCTCCTCTAGACTTAGAAGGAATTTATCAGCACTTAAAATTATGAGCCCCATGCAGGCAAAAATCGTGTCTGCTTTCATCCATTCGACAACAGAGTTATTGAGCACTGATCTGGGCACTGGGGATACAGCTTTGAACATGGGAAGTGAAACTCCTTAAGCTTCCAAGGGGTGGTATCACAATAACTTATATACCATAGAACAAGGTCCTGAGGGCTATGGAGAGGAAAAGGCAGGCTCGGGAGACAGGGAGTTCAGGAGTGCAGGAGGAGGTGAGGGCCAGGACACAGTTTAAATAAGGTGGTCAAGAAGGGCTTCCTTGAGGAGGGTGTGAGAGAAGGAGCCCCTGGGTAGGGACTGGAGAGAAAAGGCCCTAGCTGAAGCAGGCTCGGTGTGCACAAACAATAGCAGGAGGCTGTGGGACTAGACAGCAGAGAGCCAGGAGGGACTAGCTGGGGATACCGCCAGAGAAGGACCCCGGGGCCAGATCAGGAAGGGCCCTATGGGCCTCTGTAAAGATTCCACAGTTTTATTCTGCATGAGACCGGGTTGAGGGGGTGGGGGAGTCAAGTTTTGCCTAACCTGGTTTGAGATAGCTTGTTTGGAGCAGCAGGTCATTGGTCCTCATTTTTGTAAATACACTTCAATTTTGTATCCATTCTCCTGTGGTAGCTACTTAGGTCATTTCCAGTTTGGGGCTTACATAGAGTGCTATGAACTCCCCCCTGCCCCCGGTGCATGTCTTTTGGTGAAGTACTACACACAAGGTATACCAGTCTTAAAGAAATTGAACAAGATAGATCAGTTCTTATTTGAATACCTTGGGCAATGTAACATGCTAGTTCCAGCGAAAGCAGGCAACCAGTCAGTACTTGGGTTCACACTGGAGGTCAATGGTCAAGTATGTTTTAGGGCATACAAGGTGGAGGATATACATGCATACGTACAAACTGTGCAAGGTAAGTCATGCCGGGTGGAGAATACAAAGAAATGTCAAATAGATTTCTTGCCCTCAAGTACCCCGGAGTCTAGTTGGGGATAAGACATATGCATATGAAACAGCAAGGATACAAACAGGAAATGCCAAATAACATCCTAGGCATTCTGCCCCATATTCTCTGAAGCAGGCAAGGTCACTTTGGACTGTTTTGATACAAGATTTTGCAGGGAAGCTGGGCATGCTGTAGAGTGTGAAATCATCGATCAGATTTGTGAGCCAGACTCTGTAGATGTTATCTGGGCTAGGGAAATAGGAAGAATGCCAATCTTGTATTCAAGGGGGGCCATGCGTGGTCAGTGTGAGTAAGAGTAGGGTTTAAGATTCATTTCAAAGCCTACTAGACTTTTAGGTAGATGCAGCATTCTAGGTAGATGCTGCATAGCATAGAATAGAATATATTCTATTCTATGGGAATAATTCTATGTCCCACATTTCTTAATCATTTTGCTATATTAACGTCACATTTACCATGACTAAACCTCAAAGTCCACGAGTTATTAAATGACTTAAATATATATATGTATTTTTAGACTGGCAAAGAAAACTCATCCAGTGTGACAGTAGCAGGCCCCGAGATGGAAAATAAAGCAGGCCAGACTTTGGAAAACAACTCATTAATGGCCGAACTGCTGAACGATGTACCCTTCACCTTGGCCCCCCACGTGCTGGCCATGCAGGGCACCATCAGTGACCTTCCAGACCACTTACTCTCCTATGACGTCAGCGAAAATTTATCACGGTTCTGGTACGATTTCAGTCTTGAAAATTCAGTGCTCTGTGATTTGTAATATTTATGTCTATTTGCACCATAACAGCTTTAAACAAAAGTTTGCCTGTTTTCTTTTACCTGTTTGATATTCTTTGCCATTTCACTGCTTAAAGGTCCTCAGAAAAGCAAGGATCATAAAGCAAACATTATTTCATTATGCTGTTTTTTAGAATAAAGTATATTTGTATAAAAGTTGGTACTTAAGCTCTGCTTCCTTTCCACCAGATAATAAACATAAAAATTAGGCTATCAAGGTTTTGTGAAAGGAGCAGATTCCTTCCACCATTCTCTCAAAATAGAACACCTCAAGTTTATCTTAGGAGAATTGTGAGAAAGAGCTGTGGCACTTTTCTTAGTTACCACAACTCTAAAGTCTGTGCTTAGAATGCATGTGATTTCTCTGATTTGGAGGAAGCTTGAATTAATGTTATTCCCTCTCTTCTTCCACAATGTTTATGAATGAATTCAGGAAAAAAAGAAATGTTGCCAGTTAGCTTAATTTCTTCAGTTCCTATTTAGACACCGAGGGGCAAATGTAAAACTTTTCCTGAAAAGCAGCGGTCGTGTGCTGATCCACGAATGCTGTCCGTGCTCTGGATGCTGCTTGGTTGGAGTGATACATGTGATACATTTCAGTTGCCCCAAACCCCCCGCAGCCCTTTCCCCCTTGAAGCAGCCCTTTCCCCCTTGAATGGTTGCCATGTGCATGCCTTTGTTTTCTGCTAGCTGCTACTCTGGAGCACGTGCCCTCACTGGCTTTCCAAAGAACTTCTCCTCTTTCTGCTTCAGTTGGCATTTGCTCCCCTTCCCACATATGTTCCCAGTTTATGAAGAGATCCACGTTTCCTTTCAACCTCTCTGCCTCCTAAAGAAAAACATCTCATGATGATACATATTATTGCTGATAACACCCTTATTTAGAAATTTGTTGGCCACAATACAGATGGAAATGTTTTGCTGCTAGAAAAGCTGAAATCGACTCATTTCCAATTAGAGTGTAGGCAAAACACCTATGACTTTTAGTTCTTGGCTATCCATTATTTATTCCAACTAAAGCAGTAAAGAACTGCCATTGGTCAGTAAATGGTAAAGGGAAGAAGCAAATTGTGATAGAGTATTTTCTGTGCCATGGAAAATTTAAATCACATTTGTTTTGATCAGGAGCAATACAGTTTATTGATTCTGTGCCAAACTATAAGTATATTTTTCACAAAGATAGAGTGCCATAGCAAAACTAAACACTGTGCATAAAGGTACGTGAATCATTCAAGTTTTAATGTGTTGTGAATGTTTAATAAATGTAGCATTGTCTTGATAAAAATGCCATATTATTTAGAAGCATTGTCTTGATAAAAATGCCATATTATTACAAAAATATGCTTCATTTACAAATAATGTTACCACATGAAGTGAATGATTACGTTAAATCTTTACACAGTTTTCATAAAACATCAGTCTAGGAAATGTGACCTATTACTAACAAACACAAATGTGAACATTTTATAGCAGTTTTTGTGAAAACATCCTTCTTCATACCCATGTTAATGTATCTTGAAGTTAAATGTTATGTCATCAATTTGTCTAATATATTTGTTAAACTGTCTAAAATACATTTCATTTATATTTTACGTCTACCATGTTATAAATATGCTATTTTCATTGTCCAAAATAATTGTTATATTTAAATAAATGTGAGTTAAAATAAACCAATATTTTGATTATTTTCAGATCCAGAAAAAAATAGTGTTACCTTCATATTTGAATGCAAGTTATTAATTCTTTGTGAGGCAAATATTTAAGTATATTGTTGGTGCAAGACCACAAAAATAGGAAATTTCCACTTATATGTGAACTTTAGGGAATAACATTGAAAATGGTTAAGATCACTAGTCCTGATTCAATAGGACTGGAGGGATTTGGAAGAAATCACATGAATATCTAGCTCTAGAAAGATCCCCATCATCATGAGTTTGTTTTTTTTTAAGATTTTATTTATTTATTGGACAGAGATCACAAGTAGGCAGAGAGGCAGGCAGAGAGAGAGAGAGGAGGAAGCAGGCTTCCCGCTAAGCAGAGAGCCCGATGTGGGGCTCCATCCCAGAACCCTGGGATCATGACCTGAGTTGAAGGTAGAGGCTTTAACCCACTGAGCCACCCAGGCACCCCTGTTCATGAACTTTTAACAAAAACATTTTAGTTTTCTTAATCCTGTACATAAATCAACGTTACTATTTTAAAACTGGAAGGAGCATTCGAAATCAGCCAGCCAACTTCATTTACCCAAGATAAACTTGAAGCCTAGAGAGGTTCAATGACCTAACTCACCTGATTTAGTGATAAACACTGAATTGAATAGTGTTCATAATTATAAAAATATAACAAAGCTATATGCTCGGATGGAAAGAGTTCGGGCATTTGAGGCAGCCAGACTTTGTAATGGTGCCCTCACTCACAAACTGTGGGACTTTGCTTAGTTCTCTAACTTCCTTGGTGTTTTTAGTTCCCACACTTGTTAAATAGTAACAGTATGCACCTTGCAGAGCTGTGTTAAGTTTTAGATGGTGTTTGTCAGATGCTTGGCAGCATAAAGCTTGACATACCATAGGTGTTCTGAGAAAGGGAGCTGCTGTAATTCTCATTACTTACCACGTATGCACGCTAGTCTAACAAAATGCAAAATGCATATTAACTGAACATATTAAAGAGGCATATAAAAAATAGCAACCTACGTTTATTATTGGTCTCTCCTGCCCCATTATTTTTTTTCCATAGTAAATACCTAACTATAAAAAAAAATCTCTAAAATATGTTGGTTGACTCTCTACAATTCCTCAGTTAAGAATTCCCTACAGAGAAATACAAATCAGAACCACAGTAAGATACCACCTCACACCAGTCAAAATGGCTAAAATTAACAAGTCAGGAAATGACAGATGTTGGCAAGGTTGCCGAGGAATGGGAACCTTTCTACGCTGTTGGTGGGAAGGCAAGCTGGTGCAGCCACTCTGGAAAACAGTATGGAGTTTCCTCAAAAAAGTTGAAAATAGAGCTACCCTATGACCCAGCAATCGCACTACTGGGCATTTACCCTAAAGATACAAATGTAGTGACCCAGAGGGGCATGTGCACCCGAATGTTTATAGCAGCAATGTCTACAATAGCCAAACTATGGAAAGAACCTAGATGTCCATCAACAGATGAATGGATAAAGAAGATGTGGTGTGTATATATATACAATGGAATACCATGCAGCCATCAAAAAAAAAAAAACACACAAAATCTTGCTACTTGCGACGACATGGGTGGAACTCGAGGGTATTGCACTAAGTGAAATAAGTGAATCAGAGGAAGACAATTATCATATGATCTCTCTGATATGAGGAATTTGAGAGGCAGGGCTGAGGGTCGTGGTGGGTAGGGAGGGAAAAAATGAAACAAGATGGGATCGGGAGACAGACAAACCATAAGAGACTCTTAATCTCAGGAAAGAAACTGAGGGTTGCTGGTTGGGGTAGGGATAGGGTGACTGGATTATGGACACTGGGGAGGGTATGTGCTATGGTGAGTGCTGTGAAATGTGTAAGACATTCCCTACAGAACACTTTCTTTTCTCTTACTATCAAGCATCATGACCATTTTCCTTAATACATGTTATCATTGGAAAAAGTACAATAGATAGAGATTGTAGAAGTGTTTTTACTGAATCTTATTTTTAGCCTTGAAATATATTCAGGAAGTTGCATGTATTTATTTTTCCAGCTTTCTTTAAGGGCATTTGCATCTTTTCCTAAAAGCAGAATTAGATAATTCTGACCAACTTATTATGGTCAATTAAATTTGATTGACTGAACTTTAAAAATTGTACTACTAAGTATTAACAAAACCACATTTCTTGTTAACAGTTCTAGAAAATCATAATAGTTTGTTTTGTTAAGTAAACATTCAGTGACACCAACGCTTTTCTCGCCTTTTCAAAGTAAAATGGTAAATTGGAAACAGTATTAAAGAAATCTTTTCTAGGGGCGCCTGGGTGGCTCAGTGGGTTAAAGCCTCTGCTTTTGGCTCAGGTCATGATCCCAGGGTCCTAGCATCGAGCCCCATATCGGGCTCTCTGCTTCCTCCTCTCCCCCCCTGCCTGCCTCTCTTGCCTACTTGTAATCTCTGTCAAATAAATAAATAAAATCTTTTTTAAAAAAAAAATCTTTTCTAAAATTCCTAGAATCCTGATGTGTTATATTCTAAAGGACAGATATGGAGTAGCAAAGAAATAATCTCATTCATGTTCTAAGACAGTGGTACATAAGACCTTACTCCCTTCCCTATCATGATAATAAATGATCACTAAATGAACATTGCCCTCAGTTACCTTCCAAAGAATGTTACTTTCAGAGATAATACATTGTCTTATTAATATGTCAGTAGTAACATTCACATGAAATACAAGTATATTGGATAGGTGGCTGAAGGATGTTACATCTTTTAAAGCCACTGAGAAATAAGGGTTTGTGGACATTATCTTTTGAGCATGTGTCCTATTACTAAGGGAATGACCTAAATATTATTGAAAAATCTGAAACGCTCAAAATAAGTCTGACTCCACTGATACTACATTGGCCTGAAAGATGAAGTATTCCTATGTGTCAGGAAAATGACTCTTTATGCCATATGGTATGGTTTGGTGCATCAGTGTGGGTGAAAAAGAGAAAGGTGTGTTGATTGGTATGTAGGAGCTCTGTTACAGTCAATGTAGCAGTATGTTAAACATCATCAAATAAACTTTTTATGTTAGGGGTAGCTTTAGAATTACAGGAAAGTTACAAAAACAGTGCAGCGTTCTGATACACCTCCCACTTAGTGTCCCCTATTGTGAACATCTTATATTTACTACAGTGCATTTGCTACAACTAATGAACCAACTTCAGTACCTTTCTGTTAACTCAAGTCCACACTCTGAGTTCATGGTTTTCCCATCATGTTCTTTCTTCGCTTCTAGCATCCCATCCAGTAGAACATATTACATTTAGTCATCATGCTCCTTAGGCTACTTTTGGCTCTGACAGTTTTTGACGACCATGACATTTTTGTGGAGTACTAGTCAGGTATTTTGTAGAATGCTCTTCAATTGGGGCTTATCTAATGTTTTCACATGGTTAGACTATGGGTTTTCAGAGGTAAATTACAAAGATGAAGTGCCCTTGGATGAGATCATATCATGCCAAGGCTATATGCTATCAACACGATACTCCTCCTGATGTTAACCTTTATCACTGGGCCAAAGTAGTATTTGCCAGATTTCTCCACTGTTATGTAAATCCTTCTCCCACTTTTATACTCTGCTTTTTGGAATAAAGTGATAAATCATAGCCCACACTCAAGCAGTAGGAAATTAAGCTCCACTTCCTAAGAGGCAAGTAGCTACATAAGTAGCTAATTGGAATTCTTCCACATAAGAGATATTTCTTCTCTCCAGCTTATTTATTTATCATTTTCTAATTTATATTGGGACTCATGAATATTCCTTTTTTTTCCAAATCTAAATTAGTGGGAGCCAAGAAATATATTTACACCTTTATAAAAGGTAATAAAAGATAATTTGGTACATTTTACATGGTGCACATGAATACCGTTTGTTGTTGGACATGATAACATGTTCCATAATTTCCTCAGAATTCATCTTCCTTTAGATATATTACCCCTTAACTTGCCATGACTGGAACTGTATGCACAATAGAGTTTCTCTGAGAGCTACAAGTGTCGCATTGTAAGTGGAGCCCTCTTTCATACTTGGCCTTTTCCTACCTCTCTTTCCTATAATGACTGTGTCTTACACATGATGTCATTCTTCAGCAAGTGGTGTAGAGACAGGATTATAGTGTAATCATTTTCCTCTCTAAAGAACCAAGATAACTCATGATACACAGAGCTCTTCTCTACAATAGATGACTTTTTTTTTTAGTAATCGCAAAAACAAAGTTGCAGCTCGTAAGTTTCTAAAGAAAGAAATGTTTCATTTTCAACCTCTACGAAGTAGTTTTAAGAAGCAGTATAAGGAAACTCAGTCTTCTTTCAGAGGGGGAGGTGCCCAAGAAACTCTTATTTTTACTTCTGATTAACCAGAACAGAACTGTGTGCTATAACATAAAGTTGATCTGCTCCAATTTCACTTGGGGGAAAAAAAAATCAATCAAAGCAAAAAGCATCTTATTTTGTCCTTGGAAGAAACCTGAATATAGTTCTTTGTCAAGAATTTTCCCAGTCCCAATTTTAACCCCTACCAAGGAAATAAATTCCTTACAATCAAAGGTAAGGCAAAGGATAATTGCATCCAGAACAACCCCGTCAGTACGCTAACTCTGAACCAGCCCCACAGACAGCTTTTTAGTTACTACCCAGGCCAGAGAGAGAGACTCAGACAATAGACTGTTTCAGAGGTCAGTTAAGGAGACAGCCTCCCACTTAGGATTGCTGCCAGGGACGTACAATCCAGTGTCTGACATCTGGGCTCTGCAGCTGCCAAGTCGGCCCCTTGTGTGGCCACAGGTGTTAGCTATAACTCTGAGACACGTGGGGGAGAAGGAACAGGGTAATGTCAGTTTCACTGTGTGTATGTGTGTCCATGTGTACAGTTTTAATTTTATCTTTAATCTAATTTTTTATTTTAATCTTTTCAAAGGTACATCATTTATTTTGTTTCAAAATTAATGTATTTCTGCATAATGGCAAGGAACATCTGGGAGGCTTACAAAGAAGAAGCTTTTGTTCAAGAACAAGGGTATAACAAAGCCAAGTTCTTATACCTGTAGGGTTTACCGTACACTAATATGGTGTGTGTGTCATTGTTAGCTTCATTTGAATAGGCCTTCTTGGGACTAAAAGAAAGGAAATGGATGCTAAAAAGCAAACAGGCAGTTGGTCTAAGTTAAAACCCAAATACTTATCCTCTCCCAAAAGCCACCTCCACCCCGACACCCTTGTTTGGGATGTTCACGAGAATTTGTGTTTATCAATAGGTGTATAAGTACAGCCTGGGACACACTGTGTCTACTTCTCTATTTCACACTACACCAGTCATAACCATCAGTAAACACCGCTTAACGAGGCAACACAGGAGACTTATCTCCTATTTGGGGGGCAAATCTAGAATTCCCCACCTCAGGTAAGTATTTGAGGTTCCTAACCCTGAAGATATGGGCAGTAGTAGAAACAAAGATGATTAGAAAAGGGAATGACACTAGTAAGAAATACAAAGAGCCAATAGTCAACAGCATTTAGAAATATAGATATGTCTATAGCCCCATAATTAAATATACACTTCCTCCCTTTTTTGCCTACTTCACAGTCTGAAATAGAATTTAATGGAGGAAAAGGAATGTTCAGATTTCATCTTCTAATGGAATCTCTTCTAAGGAGAAATGCTTGAATCCTTAAACCAACGTTTTTCTACCTGTTAAAACCAACGCACCCTACGGTTTTGTTTTGTTTTGTTTTGTTTCCACTGTATCTCATATATTTTACCAGTTAGGAACATTTTTGATAGGCTCTACTTTATATTTTCTATTACAAAGACAGTAGGTAAATTGAATATACTTTTTCAAAGTACAGCCCACAACCCCATTTCCCTTAAGAATCTATGCTATCTTACTGACGTTCCATCTGACTTATGCTTGGCACATAAATCCTCGATCGAGCTTCATTGAATGAATGAGTGAACCAATAAAATAAATCATTAAATTATCTATAAAAGAGACTTCCCAAAAGCAAAGGAATAGAATTTCAAAATTTCTGTAGCTTTTCAGGCCCCAGTAAGTTCCCCAAATTATCATTGCTGTGTTTATGCAGCTGAAAAATAATACCTAGCTTACCAAGCCTCTACAAATTGTGCCTTTTGTCTGTTTTGGGTATTGTCCATGTTTTTCAGGTTGTGTTTTCCTCTGCCCATAATGACTATGTATGTCTCATGATGAGTAAGAACTGATTCTAGACAATACAGTATATTTTGGTGCTGTGGATTAACTCATTTGAGGTTTTATCTAGCTGCCAAGTTTCCCTTGTGTGTCCTTGATTATTTTTGCCTATATTTCTGCCCTGGAATTTATTAATCCTATATGACCTACCTTTGAAAAATGTCTCATCTTTCTTGTGCTTTCCTAGGCACATCTGAATATTTCAAATGTACTTGGTTTAGATAAAGACATTTTTCTAGGATCAGGAGCATACCTTTCCTTTAGAACTCTTCTGTATCTCTGTTTTACATTTCCTACCCAATCAATTCTCTTCCGTCATCATATGAACATGTTTAGATCCTTTCCCTCTAACTCCAGCTGTGAACTCTTTTTCCATCTATTTGGAGTCAAGTTTCTTGAGTGGCCTATTTTTGTATCTGTACTTCCTTACTTTCTGCTCACTCATTAACCCTCTGCAACCTGATTTCCCATCCTTGGTTAGAACCTCCACTGAACTGCTTCCTATGGAGCCACCCCAACCTGCCAACTGCTCGTGCCTAGTTCTTCCAGGCAGTCCCCACTATGGGTTACTTCCACTGTCCTGAAACTCTTCACCCGTGATTGCTGTGACACTTGCCTTTCTGGTTTCCCTTCCATCTCTGTGACCATTCCACCTCATACCCATGGGGACTGCTTTTCCTCCGTTCCACCCCTGAAATGTTGGCTCTCTTCTGTTCCTTGTCTTCTCCCCACACAGTCATCTACATGTCTGTCTGCTAGTTGACACCCAAACTGATCTCCAGGCCGGGACTCTTAAGTTCTGCATCTGTCTACACAGTCCGTTATCAGACACCTCTCCTGATGCTTCCTCTCAGCTTCTCGAGCAAGACCAGGGTAGCTGTTGTTTGCATCTGCTCTACCCTAGCCCTCCTCTTCTGCATCCATTTTCTCTGAGGAATTCCTTCTTCACTCCATATGGAGTGAAATCCTTATGGGAAATAGCACACTTGTTCCCACTCCTGGACCCCAAAGGGCCAGATGCACACCCTGACCGGGTTCAGTCAGCATCCCTCTTCCTGACTGATACTAATGGAAGCAGAAAGTGGCACCTCTTCTTGCTAGACAGCCCTTCTTCCCTTTGTGTTTCCAAGTCCTGGCTTATCATCTGAGGCCCTGGGCTACAGTAGCCAGAAATCAAGGAGTCTATCCATTCTTCCTTCTTACTCTGCTCCGTACTCAAATGCTGATAAACTTTTGTGAATTATCATAAAGTCTTGTCTCTCCAACTTGTCTGTCCTCTCCATACCTACGGCTCCTATTCCAGTCTCTGTCGTCATCATTTCTCCTAGCTGATCTCCCTGCATCCTCGACACTATAGACAGAAAGAACTTACTAAAAAATAGATTTAAAACCCTCAGTAGCTCTCCAGTATCCTCTGGAGAACTGAAGAGCCCGAAGGCAAATAAGGGCCCTTGATTACCTCTCTAGCCTCCTCTCAGATCATGTCCCATGTGCTCTTCCCTAGTAAGCAGAACATGTCATGCCTCCTTCGGCACCCTCACGTTCTGTTCTCTGTGCTTGGAATACCATGATCTTCCCTTCTATTTTTTTATTTTATTTTATCACTGTTTGTTTTCCTGGCCATAAAATATTTATTAAGGTTTACTTTGGGGAATAGAGCAAATATAAAATTCAGGATAACGATATGAAGTAATTTAATTTCAATCCTTTCAAAGTCAGCCCAGCCCTCCATGCTCTGCAGATGTCAAACCACTGGTGAGACTCACTAAAAGCAGTCTGACAACTCCAGAAGAGGCTTTTCGTGAACATTTACAGCTAGAGCATCAGAATACCTTTTAAGTGCAAAACCACACTACAGTTGTGCAGCAGCAATGCATTCATATGGTTCTCATTAGTCATTAGGAGTCAAATCACATAAAACCCCAGAAAAAACACACGATGGAGCTCACAAAATATGCTTAAAAATGAACCTGTCCTTGCAAAACACACACTGTAATGGAAGAAAAGACATTTTTTAAAGTACTGTGCACACTATTAGGAGTTGTGTGCATTCCAACAATCTCCAGTGGACTAATCTGTGGCTAAATTATTTTTAAGGTTTCGTTCAAGTATCACCTCCTCTGGGAAACCCTTCCTTATTCCTCCTAAGCTGGATTGGATGTCCTTCCACATTCCTTGGCGATCCTTTGTTCTCCTCTCTCAAGACTCTAGACCACAGTATGGCATTGTTTGTCTGAGTCATAACTCTGTGAATGGATCCTAACCTGTATTTCCATGCTTAACATGATGCCTGACACACAGTGTGTGCTTGATATAAGTCGGTTGAAGGTACAAATCATTGAATTACCACCGATTTGAAGAAATGTAGAAGGTTCTTATCCCATCTACATTAGAATTTGCCCTTCAGTTGTGTTGGAAGCCTATAGGCAACCTTTTAGATGTTCATAATAGAATATGCCATTTCCTTAATGTTCCCAAATTTGTATCCCAAATAATTAGCTTCTTAAATTTTTTAAAAGTAGAAATGTACCTTTTGTTTGGTCAGCTGTATCAGTAACAATACAATAAAACTATTTTGTATTTTTCTTAACCTTTTAGACAGTGTTAACTCTTTCAATTTTGGAGGTATAAGTGACTAGGACTATTATAACTCGGGTTTTATTATTTGGTTTTCTTTAATGTCCACATAGAGGGAACTTTCTTCTGCCTTCTATTAAATTGGCATTGATAAATCTTAATTAAATTACATGGCTCTTTTTAAATCATGGATTTTTGTAGAATTAAACATATAACGTAAAAATTGAACACTTGATGTTTTTATGCACTGTGGCATTTTGTTTCCACGTAACCTAAACCTAACCTTACTGAAGGATGTGGAAATATTAACCCTTTTGATAGTGGTCCGCATTCCTGAAGAATAGCTCATTTTACTTTTGAGGAAAAACAAATAATTATCTGAAGAAAGAAGACTCTCATGTTGATTTTTCATGCAAGTAAAGAAGGTTCTAAAATATTCTTTAACTGGTCCATTCATTTGGTAGCCAGTTTACTGCATGAATTCAACTTTTTTAATTTCTGTAATGAATTATAATGATTTTGTACAATATTAGTCAGTGGAGTTTCTAACCAGTGTGGTCACATTAGTAATTGCAACCTCTAAACTTACCCACAGAGACAAAGATGCAGATTTACATCATTTTCAAAAAACAAGGAAAGCATTAGTAGCCAGTCTCTTAAAATTTTCATTCAGTCTATAAAAAGAGAAATAAATTCCAGTTATACTGGCTAGCAAAATTCTGCATTTCTGTTGTCTAAATAACAGCTTACAAATATTTTATAACATCAAGTAATAAAATATTTCATGAGATAAGCTTCTTAGCAGAAATAGTCTCCAGAACTAAACTCAAAAGTAAGTTCTTAATCTTTATTACCTTCCTATTCTTGATTAAAACATCTCGTTAAATGAGTATCAAGGGTCAATAGTTTCTTTCCCCACCCCAGCTGAAAAACTATCTGTGGAAACTATCTCTGCTCACTTAGATTTACCACCCTATAATTTTAAGTGACTCTAAGTTTCTATACTTGGCAATGTACACCCATCAGAAAGGGACTGTAGGGATAAAGCCCTCGGTAAGCAAAGCAGTTGTCTCCGGGGTATGGGTTATTTCCATTCAGGCTTCTCTAGTGTTCCTGGAGATACACTTGAGGCATTATTTCTTTTTTCATGTTGGTTGTGATAAGAGCCTCATTTCCCAGTGCACTCTATCACTGCCCCGCAGGTCGGAGACCACGGGGCTTACAGCTTTTGTTGTGCTGAGGACAGCAGATGCGATATCCTTGGGCCTGGGTATGCTTTGTTACGCCTGTTAAGTACAAAATGCCAGAAATGTACCTAGTGCCTGACAAAACATAAACCACAAAAGACAAGAGCTCTATCCTTACCACCTTTCGTTCCAGAATAAAAAATAGCAGGTAGCAGAAACTGTATCAGGCTGACCACCAAAGATAGGTTTGATTTCATGAAATGCCTGGTGAGTCAATTTAAATGAAAATCACGTACAGAGGGGACTGGGAGGGCATGTGGTGGTAACTGGAGGAACCCAAGAACATTTTTTGAGAACTAGGTTTTTGGGTTTGTTTTTTTCTTTTTCTTTCTTTTTTTCTTTTCTTTTCTTTTTTTTTTTAATTAATAGGTATTCACCTTGCCTAAAGTGTGTGCTATGAAACACGTGATATTAAAAGACTGGGCGGGGTGGGAGGTGGGCCAGAAAGAGTCTAGAGCACCTAGAAATGAAGCCATAGTCTCCTGAGACTAGCCTGGAAATAATGAGCTACTTAGTACTTGTGTCATTCCTGGCACCACTCTCGCTATTAAACCTCATTTCCCAAGAGTATCCAGTCAGGCCAACATCTCTACTGCATACTCAGCTCCCCCCCCCCCCCCCCCCCCCTCCTTTCTATCGCCACAGCACTCCTCTACTGATGCAGTTTCTCTTTCTTGCACTCTTCTGTTCTGCCTATTTACATTCCACCCACCACTCAGTACAGCTCAAGGTCTAGCTCCCTCACAAACATTCCCCAAATGGGGAGTTCATGTACCATCTCAGAGCCCCAGTGGCAATCTGATTGTCTCACGGGTTCTTCCACTTATTTTCTGAAGAGATTGTGGGTAGATGAATGAATCTTGACTTTCTAAAATCGTAAGATACATCAGGGCAAGCAGCTAATCATTTTTTTATTATTATTAAACACATTTCCCACAGCTGGTACTCCATAAATACCTGACTTCCAAACATTATTCCAGTTGTTGATCTTAAATGACTGACCATCCACACTTGTCTCAAAGACCTGCAACACCAAACTAAGATTTGCTGTCCCCACTGTCATTAAAGATTAATTATCCTTTATTCCACTTCTTGCCTACTTGCTGTTTTCATGTGTTCTTCAGGCTACACATCCTCCCCATAGATCTTCTCCCCAAAATGTATTTACCACCAGCTAAAAAGTTGACTTGCTACACCCCTCTTCCTTGGACAGACCTTTCAGCTCTATACTCTACCTTTCCCTATTACTTGGAGGGAGAAGTTTGTTTTTCCTACTTACAAAATGGCACTCTTCCTGGTACCAGCCATGACCGTTACTAGATGGAGCTTTTTTGTTTTGTACCTCTGTGAATGAAAATGTAGGTGCAAAGGATGAAAGTCAACAGTATTTACGAATCAGTTTAAAAAGTACTCAGCAGGGGGCGCCTGGGTGGCTAAGTGGGTTAAGCTCAGGTTAAGCCTCTGCCATCTGCCCAGGGTCCTGGGATGGAGCCCCGCATCAGGCTCTCTGCTCAGCAGGGAGCCTGCTTCTCCCTCTCTCTCTGCTTCTACTTGTGATCTCTTTCTCTGTCAAATAAATAAATAAATCTTAAAAAAAAAAAAAAAAAGTACTCAGCAGGATGGGGGACTTCATAAGGTCTGTCTCTGGTTCATTGATAATTTAGACCAGCGACATACCCCAGTCCTAGAGAAATTTTTGAAGATCATGATTGATTGCAGAACTATTTCATCATCATCAGAAATGTTTGTTAAGCACCTCCTTTTCTTCTTTGTTATTTGCAACAATTTAATCATGTGTCACTTCAGCTTAGATTTGAAGCATAGTATTTCTCCCTCTTGAGGGGCTTAATACATTCTGAGCGGACAGATAGAGGACGGAAGAATGGAAGGATGGAGAGATAAGTGAAAATCTCCATCATGCCTACTGATAGAGACTGACCAATGAGAGTATTGTTAGCTTTGATTTGTACAGTAGTGATCAAAGTTTTATGCCACTGCACCCACCTACTACTACATTCCTCCTTGGAACAAAAGACAGTTGACAGGGTGAATGTGATGAGAAGCTATTCAATGTAAGCAGTGATAATTTTAACTTACATTTGCTAAATCCTTCTTAAGTACTAAGCATTGTTCTGAGTATCGTACTTTTTAATCTTATTTTACCTTTCAAAACTCTAGTATTGCCAAGAGGTAGAAACAATTCAAATGCCCATCAACAGGGGAACGGACAGACAAAATATACATACAATGGAATATTCAGCCATAGGAAGGAGTCAAGTTCTGATACATGCTGCAATGTAGATGAACCTTGAAAACATTATACTAAGTGAAATAAGCCAGACACAAAAGGACAAATATTGTATTATTCCACTTGTATGAAATATCTATAATAGGCAAATTCATAGAGATAGCAAGTAGGTTAGAAGTTACCGGAGACTTTCGTGGTAGAAAAGAAGGGATGGCAGTTATTTGCTTAATGAGTACAGTATTTCTATTTGGGGTAATAAAAAATTTGGGGAATAATGGTAATGGTGGCACAGCATTGTGAATGTAATTGTTACCACTGAATGATATCCTTAAAAATGGCAAATTTTATGTTATTTACATATTTTTTCCAAAATAAAAAATTGTGGGAAAACCCTATTATTAACCCAATTTGAAATTTGAGTACCTCAAGAATGTTTAAACAAACAGGAGTCACATAATCTAACCTAACAAGAAGTATAGGAGGAAGTATATGGCACTGATGCATGGTCTCAACAATATCCAGGCCATCCTTTCTTTAAATCTCAGCTTTCCCTAACAATTGCAACATAGCTGCTGGAACTCTACATATTGCTTTCATGTTCAAGGTAGAAAGATGAAGAAGGGGGTGAAAACAGTCTCATCTTTTTCTTGTATCAATAAGAAACAAAAGCTTTTCTTGTGCTCCCAATAAATTTCCACCTACATCTTACTGGGCAGAACTGTGCCTCAGGCTGTCTCTCGCAACAAGGCACAGAGGGCTGCCAGAGGAGTATCTAGCTTTCCAGACTCTACCAGGGAGGCAGCAAGAAGACGGGTTGGGAATATCTGTTAAGGAATGAATGCTGTCTGGCACAATGACAAAAATGAGGAGCAGAAAGGTTAAATCAGAGTTTCTCAACCCGGCAGTTGACATTTTAGACTGGATAATTCTTTGTGGTGAGGGGCTGTCCTATGCCTGGTAGGATATTTGGCAGCATCACTGGTTTTTATCTACCAGATGCCAGTGGTTCCCCCCTCACCCCCCACCCCAGTTGTGACCATCAGAAATGTCTCTAGACATTATCAAATGTCTTGGGGGAGAGAGCACAAAATGGCCACCAACTGAGAAGCTCCGGGTTAGATGACTGGCCAAAGTCTCATTGCTGAGAGGGGGTGGGGCTGAGGTTTGATCCCAGCACATCTGAATTTAGAGCCTTTCCTATGGGCCATTCTTCTGACCACCCTACGCAGTTGAGTAAATGGGCTTGTAATGAACAGAAGCAATGGATCAAATGAATTAACTTGCCACAGACTGGGTTAATGAGACACCCATGAATTCTGCGCTGACTCTCCACATGCTTTTCCCGAGCACTTGTTATTTAGCCCCAACCTTTTATAGTTTCAAAGGTAATAGCAGGCATATGATGGAGAAGCAGGGATCAAGGAGCTGTCCCAGACGCTCTCGACAGGGCGAATTGGTTCCTAGGGAAGCAAAAATGTCTTAGGCAATTAAATGGTTTGTGGCCCTCTGAAACTCTGCCCTATCCAATAGATCTTATCTCAGTATTTAATTTCTCCATAAGGGAGTATTTAATTTTTTTTTCTCTCTTTGAGAGGCATAATGGAAAAACACATTGAGAAACACTGCTGTAGGCTAAGGAACTAGGTGGAGCAAGGATTTGTTTCAGAAAAGGTGAGGAAATGCTATTACCTAAAATGAGACGGTAGGGGATATCTAGGATGTGAATGAATGGTGAGTGGATTTTAGGAATCCTGGGGGTGTTTTCATTAGATGTATCCCTTTAGTAATTGTTCCAGTCACCAGTCACACCAATTAAATAACTTTCATGTCCCTCTATTCATGAATGTAATAAATGTTTATATTTATCTCTTTTTTAATCACCACACTAGTTTCATTGGGCCATGCCTTTCTAACAAGTGAACTCCCCCCTCTTCTTGTCTCGTTATTCAAGGAGGTATCTCTCTAACGTTTTCTTTAAGGAATAAAGGTGTCTAGAAATACAGTTATGGTATTAAAATTTCTTGGGATCACCAGCTAATTATTCATACCATATAATAATATGGAAGCAAACAAGCTTAAAAGCCATAAAATTCAATAGACCTCGGTTTGATTCCCTAACTTTGGGCAAATTATAGAATCTCACTGAATCTTCATTTTCTTATCTATGAAATGGGCATAATGTTTACTTCATAGTGTTGAGATGAGAATAAAGGAGGTATTACATGTCAGCCACTTGGCAGAGAGCCCAGCCTGAGGTAAGTGGCCAGTATGTGGCAATTACTGGAATAACATCCGTAAATAAAACTTAATAGATTTTTTTTTCTTTCTGTCTGATAGAAAAAGGACAGCAGTACGAGAAAGGACGGGCTCAAATCAAAGTGATCCAAAAAGTTTCTCTTCAGTCAGTGTTTGGCTCAGGACAGTAGGCCAAGATTGAATGGACATGTTCCGAACCCAACAGCGGTTCTTGTCTAACACAAAGACAAGATGTCTAAAGTTCATCCAGGAGAAAGGCAACTGTGGGCTCTCTTCCCCTGATATTCCTTCCTAGAGCTGATGCTGTCCAATGCTTAGTAACCATCCACTTCTCAACACTCTTTTAACAAATTAGGAAGATGGTACCTATCTTTCCTATTGAGATTGTGAAGACCAAATCCATTCATTTATATCTATTCCACACAAGGCAGGACAGACAGTCCCTATCCACACAGAGTTTACATGCGACCCAATGCCATACGATCTTCCTTATTTCCAACCCTTTGCTTAGTGCTTAACACCTAGTAAACACTCAAAATATAACAATGGTTTGTTGCTTTGTTATTCTCCAAAATATATAAATTTTAAAATGCACCATAACAATGTAATGCTGACTGCTGACCTCAGTGAAGGGGGTATTCATTGTTGCTTGGGTATCTAAAGTGGGTGGTTTGGATGAACCAGCTACACTCCTGGATACACAATTCCATTTTCTACTGATTTAGGATAATAACGTGTTCAGAGAATACTTGCTTTTTAGGATGAATCAGGTAGAGGTAGAAACTACATGACTTTTGAAAGAAACTGTTGTTTGTACTTTTTAAATCTCTTATCTGAAAATTAATATTTAGTTGAGACTTCTTCCTTGAGTTACTAAAGCTATAGAGGGGGTTTTGGAGAAGGGATGTGTAATTATTTTCCAAACCCTATTTTCGACACCTTTTCTAAGCTGTTAAAATATATGTGAGATGTTAACATTAAGGAGATACAAGAAAATATTCCATAGCTTTATTTTTATATTTATGACTTCGTCTGGCTGTAAAGCAAATGGCTCATGGAATATTGTAACAGTCACTTTTATATTGAGAGTCCTAGTTTAAAATCATTGTAACAGGTACTAGCAACGACTTTATTTGCCAGAATGGCACATATTCTAGACAAATTTTGGCCTCGGGAACTGCTATTAATTCCAATACATGAAGAGTCACAGGATAATCTTACAAAATGTTCACAGCTAAGCATTGGATTTTTGTCTTCTCTGACACTACCAGGTTCCTTAAACAATTCCTTCCTACACAGAAGTGGCATTTGGGGGACGCAGAGCGCGCGGCGGCGCTTCCGGCCGGACCAGTTCTGTCCGCCTCACGGCTTGTGCGCCTGAGAAGGCCGGTGTGGACCTACGGCAGAGCGGTTCGGTGCTGGCCTGGGGTACTTTGTCTGGTGAGAGTGAAAGAGAACAATGCAGAAGGACTCCGGCCCACTAGTGCCTTTACCTTGGATTGGCTTTGGCTATGCAGCCCTGGTTGCTTCTGGTGGGATCACTGGCTATGCCAAAGCAGGTCGTGTCCCGTCACTGGCTGCCGGGCTGCTTTTTGGTGGCTTAGCAGGCCTGGGTGCTTATCAGCTGTCTCAGGCTCCGAGGAACATTTGGGTGTTCCTAGCTACACCTGGAACCTTAGCTGGCATTATGGGAATGGGATTCCACCGCTCTGAAAAACTTATGCCTGCGGGCTTAATTGCCGGTGCCAGTTTGCTGATGGTCGCCGAACTTGGAGCTCGTTTTTGGGATAGACCCCATCAGTAGTAGCCATGCCCTGCTTGGACTCATGAAGAATTTAAAAACTTCCACTATTTTTAGTGTATTAAGAGAAACAAGTGCAGCATTTTAACATATTCTGACATTTTACTTAGCGAAACAGAACAAAAATAATACTGAACTTTCCAGAAGAAATTAGTCATTATCATTACAACCTTAAAGAGGTGGGTGGTATGTAACCCAAGAGCTTCTTATATATTCTCGTACAGTTTGATTCTTGTACGTGGTGTTATCTCTTCTTTCTGTATCTATGGGTAAAGTCTCAAGGGGTAAGATGTTAGGTATCAACATTGGGGGCCTTGAAACCCCATGCCCTACTCAGAACAGTATGAAAAACGTCTCTTAAGAGCTTTAGGATTTTTGTTCTTTGCCTCATCCTAGAGCAGAGACCTACTTTGGAATTATGTCAAATGAAATATCAATGAAAATAAAGTTTACTGTAAGTTAAAAAAAAAAATTATCTCTTCTGAAACATCATTTTCCTTCAAATCAACCTAATTCACCTCTGCTCCTGTCCCCTCATAGTATTAATTTTTATCATATATCAGGTTTGTTTTGTTTTTCATTTCTGTTTTTGTTTTTAAACATAGGAGTGGAATTGTCTAACTATAAAGGTGAAAGCACAAAAGTCATGAAGTGCTAGGGCTAAAGTTCTTCCAACACCAGTAAATCCCCCTTATGGGCCTTTCTGCATACTCCAGTGCTCATTTAATAACCCAACTAGACATCTTCCATCCTTTATAGGAAAGCACTAATTTTTGGTTTCCTGGTTTCAATTATTTCTTTTACTTTAGAATTTCTGGTTCATTTTTTTTTCTTTCTACCTTATCTCCTTTATTCTAAGGCAGGGTGGGTTTGGAGATGATTTATACTGAAGAAGAAAAATATACAGCCCCAAACTGAAATTCCATGGGATTTGAGGTAGGTTTCCTTAGATCCAGGATGATGCTGTTTGTCTAAATTTCTCCATACCTTTGATGATTTGTTGGAGATGGTAAGGAATTCTCATCTCTCTGCTACTGGCCTTTGTGATCCAGTAGAATGAACAGAGATGCTCAGAAAATGTCTCTTAAATGAATGTAATAATAAATGTTCCTTAAAGTGTGTATTTTATCCCCATATTTTACATTACTTAGCATACCATACAACTTAAGTTCTGCCTAGTAGATGCCAGTGCCTGGCCATTGGATCATTCTGGTTATAACTTCCAATAGGCATGGTATCAACCTAGCCAAAGAGGAATTATTATTTTCTTCTATAAAACAGAATTTTGTTAGCACAAAGTACAAATATAAAGGAACATTTTTTTTTTCAGATTTTATTTATTTATTGAGAGAAGAGGTTATGTGAGGGGAGGCAGAGGCCAACTTCCCCCTGAGCAGGAAGCCCAATGCGGGACTCAATCTTGAGACTCCAAGATCATGACCTGAGCCAAAGGTAGATGCTTAACCTATTGAGCTTCCCAGGAGCCCCTAAAAGAACATTCTGTTTAATGTTAGTTAAACAGTTAGTTAAGTGACCAACTCTTGATTTTGGCTCAGGTCATGATCCCAGGGTCCTGGGATCAAGCCCTGTACCCGGCTCCCTGCTCAGCAGGGAGTCTGCTTGAGATTCTCTCTCCCCTCTCCCTCTGCCCCTTCCACCTCACACATACACACATGCTCTTTCTAAAATAAATAAATCTTTTTAAAAAGGAACATTCTATTTAATTAAAAATCTCATAATAAGGGACGCCTGGGTGGCTCAGTCAGTTAAGCGGCTGCCTTCCGCTCAGGTCATGATCCCAGCGTCCTGGGATCAAGTCCCACATCGGGCTCCTTGCTCGGCAGGGAGCCTGCTTCTCCCTCTGCCTCTGCCTGCCTGTGCTCACTCTCTCGCTCTCTCTCTCTGACAAATAAATAAAAATTTTAAAAAATCTCATAATAAAACCTACACTCTACATTTTAAACACACATTTGAAAAAATGTTACAAATAGAGCTAAGGCTGAAGAAATACAATTGACCTTTGAACAGCACAAATATGAACTGCACAGATCCACTTAACACATGGACTTTTTTTTATAAATACAGTACAGTACTGTTAATTTATTTTCTCTTCCTTATGATTTTCTTAGTAACATTTCCTTGTCTCTAGATTACTTATTATAAGGATAACAGTATATAATACATACATAAAATATGTGTTAATTGACCATTTATTTTATCAGGAAGTCTTCCAGTGTACAGGCTGTTAGTCATTAAGTTTGGGGGGAGTCAGAAATTATACATGGATTTTCAACTGTATGGGGTTGAGCACCCCTAACACCCACCACTGTTCCAGGGTCAACTACACGTGTATCTCTGTGGAGTTAAATACCTCATGAACATTAGCTGTTCAGTCACTGTGATTCAAACTCAGTATTTTCCTAGACTTCAGTAGATCCCAACTTAAGCCTTCCAGGGTTGTCCATCTGAAGTTCTTTGAGGAGTTTTCTAGAAAGCCTTACATCTCTCCCTAGAAACAAGGATCTTCACCTGCTTGTTCTCAGTTTAAAAGGGAGAAGAATTTTATTTGCCATTCTAAGAATAAAGATCTATTTGCTTTCCTAAACTGCCATTTTCTCCTCTAACCTAAAACACACAGAAAGTTAAAAAAACAAACACTGTGATACCACCAAAACTAATCAAAAAGAAATTTCACTGCCACTTCTCAAATCTCCACAACTTCCCTGTGTCTACTCTGGCTTCCGTCTGCCTTATTTTTAAGATGAATCTCTTTCCTCAGAACCCCTTAAACAACAACAACAATTCGCTCAAACACAACATTACATAGTATTAAAGTAGAAATAGGACATGGTTTCCATCCTTTACTGTCATTTTTATAGTGCATTTTATCTACCAAAGTTACTTAATAACTTAGTAAACTTGTCCTAAACGTAGCTCCTCTTAAGGACATTAAGAACCCGTTCTGGTGACCCCCTCTAAGGAAATGACAGCAAAATTCCCCCAGAACGTTGCCTGCTTGGAAAGCCATCTAACAGTTTAGTGCTGAGGAAGTGACACTGAGTTTTTGGCAGCTTGGAATGTGTTCCCCTCGAGAGACTGCCCATGTGCAGAGTTGGCAGAAGGGGACCTGGACAGGCATCAGACGCTCCTCCAGCCACTCAGAATTAGGGGTCTTGACGGGTAGGGGAGCCGTGAGAAGAGGAAGCGGAAACTGGTTGATTCCTGCTCTTCTGGCTTGCCTCTTGTCTTTAGGCACAGCCCAGAGATGCGCTGGCAGGAGTAGGAGCAGCTGGATAGATTGAGAAAGGCCTTTGTCCTTGCCATTCACTAACAACCAGATTTGGGGTGACAGATGCAAAATAGGCAGGACTTCAGGCAGGTTTGGAAGGATCTTAATATTCTGAAACTTATTTTTGATTAGCACGCTGGAGGTTTGAATCATTTGGAATTTTTAAAGAAAGAAATATGTGGATTTTCACTGATCCTATGGGTGTTTTGAGGAGAGCTTCACCCCCTTCTCACAATAAAATGCTTAACTTTCATTTTAATATCTAACACTAAACATTTTTATTTCATTTTTTTTCCTTTAAGGAAAGATCATCATTGTCTATAAGGAAATGATGGGCAATAACAAAATCTCTCAAAATCTGTTTTTACGTGCTGTTAGAAAAAAATCATGTGAATTTTTTTTAACTCAATCATGCTGGAAAAAATTTGTGGCTAAGGATGATGTGGAAAACTTCAACATTAAAAATAATATGCTAAGTAATCCAAAAGGGAAATTAATTTTTGCTTCGAAGGCGTTCACTGGCACAAACACTAAAATAATGAGTGAACGGGCTCTCCTGAGAAAATGCCAACTGTTGCTGCTTCCCACAGGGCTGTAGGTGTAACAAGCTTCCCTCACTGCCCTAACTTCTGACTCTGTGTCAGGAGACTTAAGAAGGACATCTCTTTCAGCAATTAAAAACAATCTATTGTGTTATTATACACCAACTTCTCCCACTGTTTTTTGTTGTTTTTGTTTTAAGATTTTATTTATTTGATGGAAAGAGACACAGCAAGAAAGAGAACACATGCAGGGGGAGTGGAAGAGGAAGAAGCAGGCTTCCCACTGAGCAGGGAGCCTGATGCAGGGCTTGAACCCAGGACCCTGGGATCATGACCTAAGCCAAAGGCAGACGCTTAATGACTGAGCCACCCAGGCACCCCAACTTCTCCCATTGTTAAGTCTCTAAGAGTTAGCTGGTTTCCTTAACAAGTGAAACTGTCACTGCTATTGAAAAAGAATGATAGTAATACCAGGCAACTCACACTGCAAAGGGCGTTTGAATTCATGGTATCCTCTAGAAGCAGCAGATATTCACACCCAGATGCAGAGACCAAACCCCTAGGGGATTGCTTCGTTGGAAATTTCAGGGCAGTATTTTCCCTCTTAGGCTTTGTGGCAGTTATGAAGTATGTGTAGCATAAATAATTTAAGTTCATCTTCCATAACGTCTCATGTTATTATATAAAAGGTAGAAATTGAAAAAGAGAAATAAATGTCTTAAGCAATCCATTAGATGAATAATCACTTACTGAAAAATTAGAAATTGACTCTGGGAAAGTCAGTTACGGAGCTGGCTTGTTGAAACCACCTACTTCCATGTGCCCTTCCCTCCAGGTTGCCTTATCTTCATGTCTCCTACAATTTAAGGGGCAATACAAGCATTGCTGCTCTAAGCTCCGCACCTCCACTCTTGCCCATAAAATTCACAAATATCTTCATCTGTTAGTGTTTTTCAAGAATAGTAGCAGATGTGGACCATGCTGTGAACAATCTTAATAATAGATTTTTTAAAAACTCACAGTCCCCCCTCCCCCCAAAAATACCTCAGCATAATTATATTCAAACTAGTGTCCCACTTTACTAAATATCTGCTTTTGGGGGCACCTGGGTGGCTGAGTCAGTTGAGTGTCTGACTCTTGATCTCAGCTCAGGTCTTGATCTCACAGTTGTGAGTTCAAGCCCCACACTGGGCTTTGCTCTGGGTGTAGAGCCTACTTTAAAAATATAATAATAATTCCTGCTTTTGATAAGTGGAGCTACATGCCAGAAGTCTTCTGGGGGTGGTACATGTTAAGGGTGGAGAATCAAAATCTAAACAGCACAGAAGGTTAAAGGAGAAAAAATACCCCTCTAAGTACATTATTTTCTCTTGTGTTAACATAGAAATAAAAATGAAAGACACTAAGATGCTCCCCAGGGTAGGGAATCTATGAAAACTTTAAAAAAGGGATAATAATTTCTTATAGCCAAGTCATCCCAAAAGAACTTTAAGAAACATCTTTCTTTATCCCTGACCCTCAAATTATCTAGAATGAATTTTAGGACATTAACCCAATTGTTTTATGTTTAAAAATACTTCTCTT